>KK499960.1:206066-228489 GCA_000688715.1 Glossina pallidipes
AAGAGATTTTGTGAAAACGTTTGCAAAACCCAGCCTGGAGCTTCAGAGTTCTAACAAAATGTAAACATTCTTCGTTAGTGTCAAATTCTGGATCGGTTCAAGCATGTGTGCCTGAATGTTGTAAACATTCTCCTACCCGAGAAGATGAGTTTATCATCTTTAAAATTTGCGGAAATATTGGAACGTCTTGGTCGTAAGTATTGAAAGTAGACCAAATGGGTTGAAAGACATCCTGAAAGTACTACGTAAACTGAAAACACCTTTGCTTATCGCTTGTTTTCCTCATTACGCAAAAATTGCAGTAAAGCCATGGGGCCCACCCAATATCATAGAGTATGGAAACTTTTTTCTTTTTTTTTTTTCTCGATAAACCAAATTTCGTAATTGATCAAGTGGAAGTACCCCGTATGAGATTTTCAAAGATTGTTATAAATTCGTACTTTCTTCGCTTAAATTGACAAAACATTTAAAAAAAAAAAAAAAAAAAAAAACAGGTAACAAAAAGATTATTGTTAAAGTTAATAGCGAGAGCTTTTTCTCTCCGCTTTGTTTTGAAATTACATTGAAATTGTTTTGCAAAGTAGGGGTTTTGCTTAAGGAAATTTTAACCTTAGCACTTAAAAAATACACGCCAACAACTACATATAATTACATACATACACCGTATACACGATGAATACAGTGAAACCTTACCGTATGAATGAATTGATGTATGATACAATAATAAATAATCGGACGAATAATCTCTGCTTCCATATAAAATACATGGAAATTCTGCGGGAGCGGTACAGCAACAAATCCGGTGGGACAGAAATAAATCCGAAGTTTATCAAAAAAAATTATCAAAAATATGCGAAAATCCAGATTTTCCTTGAAAACCATAATCGCGGTAAGGATATGGCAAATAAAACAATGGAGCTCTTAAAGGATAATGTGTTGCTTAATTTTCTGGCAATTACTCAATAAAGCAAAGGATCAATGTCTTTGCACAGTTAAAGATGAGAAAAGATATTCGCATAGTCTACAAAGTTGTCAAAAGTTATTAAGCAAAAAATATAGTTTTTGTACTTCTTCTCGCTGCTATCTTTCTACGCCAATCATTACCATCGGCAACTATATAGCTTTTGTATAAAGTATATCAAGTATTTGCTATAAACAGCTTACTTAATTATATATACATTTTTTTAATTTGCATAAATATATTATATCCGCGATACATTTCGCGTCGCGTCGAGGCTTCAGTGCATATTTTATTGCAACTCGATTGGGAAGAAAAGAATTGTTCGTTTTGTTGTTGCAATATTTTTCGTTTGATTTAGGTTTAATGGGAAACAATTTTTCGGCCCAGCAGACATTTTATTACGGACGGCGTAATAGAAAAGATTGGCCTTTAAATGTATATTAGAAAAGAAATTTAAAAATAAAGGAAAACTGAGAAGAAAAATCGGGGATTACTTCTTAAGTCCCTAATATTTTCATGCTAATCCTAATCTCGTTCCACCACTGCATCTAATCAACGTCAAGAAAATCAAAATCAAAGAACACGTCTTCGCCCCATTACTGTACACCACCAGTGGATCTTTAACGAGTCTTCAAATCTTATCTAGTTTTCAAATGTGGACAAAATCTTACAATTAACTAAAATCTTACCAAAGTTCTATAATTCGTATTCGGATCGTCTAATATTATGGATGTCTTGAAGGTTTATGTGGAATATATTAGGTGTTTGCAAAAATTGTGATCAGCGACTTCTACAGTTCAAAATGACAAAGCAGTGGGAAATGCCAGTGCGCATAACGATTGAATTCGATGGTTTCGACTTTCACCTACATGAAATAACAGTCTTCGGTTTAATATTATTGATTTATTGAGTGTACGCCGTCCCTAATTATTGAGCGCTTAATATTCTTCTTCTTCCAAATTCATTACCTTTGTTGTTTACTTAAAGAAACCTGCTGCCGGTGCTCACCAAACAAGTTCAGAGGGTTATGCCGCTCCGACATATCTCAATTATTGGTTTTGGGAGGCGAAACGAATTGACTGAAAACGTCACTGTTTGGCCACTTGTTGCAAGAGTTGTTTAGGATACACTGTTACACCTCGAATGGGAAGCTCTGCCACATCTAGCGTACTCAGCAGACATGGTGAGTTCTGATTAACACTTTTTCAAATCGCTGTAAAATGGTTTGGCTAGCGCGCAGGATCGCATAGTTGGAGAAATGTGAAAATGGGTCGGTGCGTGGGTCGTTGCCAAAGTAACATAAGTTCTTCCGACATTATATCGCCAAGTTGCCAAAGTGAGAAGTGGTCAAAATTTTTGCAAACACCTAATAATAATGTAAAGTGATTAAAATGACCGGAATGATCATCTAGTTGAACTTTTCTAAGAAATCGGACCGATGGTCTTAATTACGAGTATGCGTAGTTTTAAAATTTATTTCTTTTCTTATTCTTATAATAATGTTTCGTGTACGGAGCAAAAGAACGAATTGGGTTTTGTATTGTCAGGTTCCACTGTATTCGTAACAATTGTTAATACTTACTAACTTAGCTCAGTAACTTTTGGTTGAAAAAGTTATTATTAGTAGCGGTTTTCATTTCGTTGTGTTGATATGGTGTAAACACACAACGCATATTGTTGTTATTGTTCAAGTTGTGTGTTGGGGTCGAAATGATATCAGAATCTAACAACAATGATAAATGAATACAACTTCTGATATTTTGTGAAAAAAAAAAAGATGAATTAAATAATAAATTTTGAAATATTAAATGTGCAAAAAAAAAAAGAAAGAAAAAAAGAAGGTGAATAAATAGATAAAGATAAATAGATAATAGTTTGCATTCTTCTCGAATATGTTTATTTAATAAAAATAAATCAAATATTAATAAGAAGTAAAGTGGAGGATAACTAAGCGAATTGATTGAGATTTTAAAGAGAAAGGTCTTACAAAACCCACTACCACTACTATTGCTAATTAAAAATAAGTAAATTTTTTTATGAGCAACAAACTCCCTCAGTGCTACAGTAGTTTACGTTCAATTGCAATAATGAACATTTCACGAGTTTGAATGAATTCATTAAATTAATCGAATTCCAGCTAAATGAATCACGGCTTGCATAAAACAAAAAAAAAAAAAAAACAGAGCTTGAAACAATTAAACCCACAGATATTAAAAGCTGCCGCATTAATGAAATGCTATGAGTTTGTGTAAGCCCAAGTTTCCGCGTTCCTTGCTCTCGCGATACTTAATTATTACAAAACATCTTTATTCGTTAAAACGATTTCGTAACTGACCAAAATTAAAAGTACGAAAGCTGTATGTCTTTGGGTAAATGTCATTTTCATTTTCATTTTCGTTCGTTTTTCAGCTCAAAAAAAAGGGAAAACTCACAGTTGGAGATTCTCGTAAAGCTTTTGAAGATTACTTATCAATAACAACCATCCACATTAGCTAGTTTTGTTCTATTCGTCCTATTAGGAAACACGATCGGAAATCCCTTATGTTTGCATATTTGTGGTCAGTTGAGAAATTCCGAGAATTGGATGAAAAAAAAAAAAAAAAAATTATAAATTCAAACTTGTTGCCTTGCCTTGCAAAAGTGCACTTCACTAAGTTTTCAGCTTACAACTTGAAACTTGTCCAATCGACATAAAAAGGGTTTAAAACTGAAGAAGCAAAAAAAAAAAAAGACAAAGAAAACAAAAAAAGAACAGACGAATAATTACTTAGCAGGCATGCGCTTTTTATCGAATGGTTTTGGTTATGGCTTCTAACGTTAACGTCAAATACGTATCATATCGCATACTTCAGTTGTTTCATTAAAGACTTATAGAATTATTACTTACACAATACATACGCATACACTTGTACGTATATAGTTGTGTGTTTATGGTGATTTTCCGTACCCCCATTGCAAGATTAACTGAGCCGTTATTCAATATATATATATATATATATATATATATAACTGTTGAGTTTTTCGCTATGACAACATACCACCCTACGGCTTTTCAATTGAAATTTTTGCGTTATGACAATAGAGAAATGAAAACGAAATAAATGAAAACTCTCTTAGCGGCACAGAAAGAACATTTCCTTTATAAATTCAAAAATACACACGACCCTCATTTTACAGGTTTCTTGCGTCGCTTGTTTTCCTCTTCAACTTACTGATAATCGCTTCAAATTCGCTTGAAGAGAAAAAAATTGTAATAATAACAAAAACTCCACAAACTTCTTCGGTCGAAACGATGCAAAAACATGTCTAGACAAAGCGCGTTGGTCACGCTTCATATATGTTGACTCTATGGGGTCTCCAATATATATTTGGAAAATCCATTATACTCGTTGTGGTGAGTTTGAAGCATAAATGATATTTTTTTGACATCCAGTGAACACTTAAGTATTGTAAAGTACTTTAGCAATTATATAGCACGCACACACAGTTACCCTGCTTGCTTAACGAATTTTTGTGCATGCTATATACGTAAGCTATTTTAATAAACTTCAAATTGTGTCAAAAATTATCGTCACAGAGACCTATGGCATTAACAATGTATTGTTTGTCCACTAATGAAGGAAGGACTTGTATTAATTTCAATCATTTACTTGAGAAACCTATTCAAAATCCTGACCTGATTGAGACTTTTCGTACCTTAGTTGTCTTTTGGATATGAGGAAATCGTAAAGACTCAAGCAGAAGGCTTCTAGTTTCCACATGCAATTCAGTAGGACTTTGCCAAATATAAACGTCCTTAACTTAAGGTTATCTAAATGTGAAACAACTGGCGAACTTAGCGCAGTCTTTTGCTCGACTTCGAATCCGCTATCGAGATGACTTATTTCCCATATTGTAATCGTAACAGATCAAAATTAAAAATTATTGCATTTAGTAGCAGTTATTTTTATATCCACTACTGAAGGGTGGGCGTATATTTATTTTATCATAATGTTTGCAATACTGAAGAGACCCCATAAGGTATATTTATCCTTAGTCAGGGTGAAATTCTGGTTTAAATTTTTCTTAACTTTAATCCTTTAGTGAGCTAAAAGATGGAAAGTAAATTTTATCTCATTCACTTTTTTATAACTTTAAAGAAAAGCATGGATCGCCCTAGACTTTCATGGTGGTGGTGGGCCATAGCTTTCTTCCTCGTTTAAATTTCGATATAAAAGTAGTTTTAAAGAAATATAGCGCCAAAGCAAGCGGTATCATTGCACTGACACGCCTACCTGAAAATAGTATGCTCACTAGACGCAAAGATTGCAAATGTTCCCGTTGTTGTGCTATAAAAATTTCTTTGCGTGTTAAAGGACTAAGTGGCGATTTAAGGTTTCATGATGAAAGGGCGACGACGAATGAACGAAATAACGAATAAACATTAAAGTTTTCATGTTTAATCGATAGAGTTGTTAACATATTTAAAATGAAGAAGAAAGCCATAGCTAAAAGTTCTTTGCCACTCTAATAAAGTGTGTGCTTCGTATGTAATTACATTGTATATGTAATTGTGTTCTTATGTAATTATATCGTTCTTGCACTATCGTTTAACTATTTCGCTATATTTATGTTATTATTATGTTCTGGTCAAAATAGAAGAAAGTTTAAACTACCGCTAGGGCCTTGAACCAACTTTGCCCAAATGTTGATTGTTGCTGTTGTCAAAGGACTTACTAGTCTTCACTTATTTTTATCATAACATAACGAAAAACATTATTTGTTGCCATAAAAAGATCCAATTTTCATGAGAAACGTTTTCATGGAAAGGATTTCCATGGCATATAAAGACCCATTTTTTGTAAGAAGGTTTTTGTATATGGAAAGACTTAATGAACGATCTCATATCAATTATCACTTTTCTAAATGAACCGTTACATGGTTGCACAAACGGTCCAAACCAATCCATTTTCAATAGTGCTCACAATTTACGATACGATTCTGAATCAATCGGTCTAACAAATGTTGCGTCTATCTGAAGTTTCTCATAGTATTGCGTTCAGCCGTAAAAACTTGATATGTTCTTATTGGGAGGGGTGTAGGGTAAAAAAATGTAAAACTAAAACATGAACAAGGATATGTCGAAAATTTGAACATATTTCTAATAAATATTAGAGTAGAAGTCGGGGGCAAATATTTATCGGGTTGTTGTTAAGACATATCTTATATTCATCTGTCACCTGATGAGGAAACCGCATGAGTCAACTTCTTTGTCCTATAAAACGATAAAACGCCAAGTTGACCATTACTTGATAGTCCTGACGACAGTAGCTATAAGCACCCAACCCAATATCAACCCAACTACGTTTGCTACGCGATTGTTTCACCGAATAGGGACTCGGTCGAAACATTCTTATGCTCGAAAAAAGGATCAAGAGTATTATTACAAGGAGCGCGACTTGGCAATAGAGAGTTCCTTTCGAGACTGTAGCTACTCCGGCATCTCAATCCACTTTGGGACGTACGTACGTACGTATTTAAAGTTTGCTTGCTATAACTGTTCCTCTTTTTTTCTTAGATCGCAAATCACGTAGCCCTTGTTAGTCAGCAGTCTGTTAAGATAATTATTAAACCTAGTGTTTAAAAAATGTTTCCATGTTTGACCGCAGAATTGTATGTAAAACCGAGTAGACCTTTGATAATTTACGTTAGTGATTAATAATTCAGAAAACTGGCTTGCAAAGGGTAAACAAAATACAAAAATAAGTCAAGTATCACGTACATTAAAGGGGGTTTAGAAGTTACGTGCATTTAGTAGAGACAACACTTATTTAACAACAACAATTTGAATAAAATAAATATTTACTTTTAGTTCTAAAAAAAGCGTTGAATTTATTATCACGAATAGTATGCATAAACAGCTTTATTTATTTCTATATACTTTGGGACGTAAAGGCTACGTTAGTTTCGTTTTTATAGATATGTAGTTAACGCATGGCACGGTATGTAAGCATCAGTACTTTATTGCCTTGTCACTGCAAGGTTTATCTAAAAAAAAAAGAATATAAAGTCGACCAAAATAGATTAGTCCAGCCCTTCATATTCAGACCTGGACTCGCCATGCTGGGTGATCGCTGCTTATAACGAGATCCTTATATTACGTTTACGTAGGCAAAGGCAATGCCAACAGGACGTGTTGGCGAATAAACCGTACGGCTAGTCCCTCGCCTGAGCATATTAGGCATCATCTTTACAAAAAACCTATGATGTAGTGAACATATCACTCACCTTGCTTCCGAACATCCACAATTTGCTACGATTTATATATTCAAAGAAGAAGAGTTCCTTCGGTATTACAATTTATGAGTGGTTTTCTAGGACCACTATTGCAAAGATCGACGTAACTATGCTTTAGAACCGCGACTGGCCTCTTAAGAGTTACTGGCAGCGCAGCAGCCTTAAGGGTTGGGGGTGATTTTCCAGCTTTAATGAACTCTTCGAAAAACCCTCTGTAAATTTGGCTTCCAAAGCTTTAACCTTGTCTTGTGTTGGCCTCCACAATGTGTTTTGATATTATTTTTCCTCTCGCAATTGAAATGCTTCTTCTTTCGTAGGGAAAATTATCAAAAGACTTTCCACATTTGACATAATTATCATAAAATCCATTGACCCAAACACTTTGATTGACGACAGCCTTAGTACTTTTCGCAAGGACATCACTAGCCCTATTGTCTACAAGGCTTTTTAACTGACAAGATTTCTTCTTACCATCCCCAGACGATTTTGTTCACGGATTGTTCTTTTAATGGTATGAACGCTACTTTTTTCGCCGCGGAACATCTCTCAGCCTCACTTTATGAAACGAGTAGCGAATGCCTTTTGCCGGACAGAATTAACATTGTCCCCGCGCAAGTGGTTGCCGTCATATCAACTATAACATATGCCTCAGATCTGTCGCGAAGCGAAATCGTAGTGTCATCAGAGCAATACAATCCGACCGCAAGAGTATTTTTGCTCTCGTATTGTCCCTAGCATGCCTTTCGATTCTCTCCTACACTGAGATTGACGGCAATGAGCCGGCAGATTAGATTGCCAAGCATGGAAATCATTAGTCTCATATATCTGATCCGCCCTGTCTCCCTCAGGCGATCACCTCATCTTATAGGTCCATTAGATCCGCTATTAATTTGGATCACTGCAGATGGTGGAGGCCAAGGTGTTTCTACAATCAACTAACTAGTTAGTTAAGTTTTAAGCCAGACTACAATAATTTCTCTACCCGACCCTAATGGATTTCCCTAGCCCGGCTGAGACTAAATAAGACTTTATTTAATACTAAATATTGTTATGATCGAATTCAATCTTCCAAATGTGTTTCTTGTGAAGGTTCCCTTTCCGTCAGCCACATTTTCTTCCGAATGTCTTTTATGAAAAACTAACGAATCTCTTGAGAAACTTTCTGACTGTTCCCGAGCAGACATGATCCTCAGAATTCGCCTTTCTCCTCCGAACACACGACACGTGATATCTAGATTAGATTTTATTCATTATCTCAGTTTCTCTAGTTACACTGGAGTTTATTATATACTCCTGTAATTATTTGCTTATGCTCTTAATTTCACACCACCTTTGTTATCTAACACCTACAGACGCATACGATCTAGTTAACCAACCGGCGCCTTTTAAACTATATTTTGTAAATTTATTCGTAAATTGTAAGAATAAAATCGATTTTATTATTCTAAACACGTAAAACGGCATTCATGGTTAAATCGCTTCGTGTTTTCATTTTATATTTTTTATACGTTTCCTCACTCGGAAAGTTGAAATTAAATTCAATCATCCGAGTTATCAATCCCAGGCCATGGATCGACTGATCGATCAGACTGAAGGACACCTTGGAAATCACTGTGTACGCAAAGGAGTTTCGCGATCCCTACGCGATTCGAGGTGATTCTAAATTTTTCACAGATATGAAGTGAACAAGGGAGCATGTTCTATCTAAGAATTGTAATCCTTGAAAAGTACTCGTGTTCTTCTTTAATTATTGCCACAAATTTTAGTCTCGAAGTAGGAGAGAGCGAATCTGCATGTATTTCGACAGCCAAGCCACTTTAAACTTCCTAAGCGGGCGCATGATCACATCCAGGCTTGTGTTGGAATGCCATCAAACTGAATGAGCTATGCAGGCACAATGATATCCGGCCATTCGGGTCTTGAGAGCAACGAAAGGGCGAGTGTGTAACCAATGGGAGAGCCCGAGGGGCCCTGCTGGGTTCTGAACCGTTCTTGGGCGTATCAAGAAGCCACATTAATAGGCTGGTATCGCAATGGGCACAGAACAAAACGGATTGCGGCAAGCAAAAGATCATAAAATCTCCCGGTAGGGCACACAAGCTGCTGAAGCTAAGAACAAGCGATCCCCGTTTAGTCACCGGATTCTAAACGGGTCATATTTCCATTAGATACCATTTAAAAAACATGGGTATGTTTGATACCAACTCATTCTGCCAAGGGACTAGTGAAACGTCCCATCATAGTCAATGTGAATGTCAGGCCATCTGAGTGTATTAACTCTGTGCGAGTGTATGTAATAAGCAAAAGATAGGTCCATCTGTTTGTATACCGACTAATTCAGAATAACGAGATGTGAAGTAGATGAAGAAAAGCATTAGATTGGGTAGTTTAAGGTATTGAAGGGCCGCCTTTGTCCGACTATAATAGCTTGGGTTGGTTTTGATTGTCAGCACTTTAAAGTTTCAATTATTCTGAATTCGCAGCCTAGCTGCTGTTGAATTGTAAGATGACCTTGATTGGTCCGAACAATAAATGCAGGCATAAAAGTTAATCGCACAGACGTACTACATACACAACTTGTCATTTAATTAGCTACATATTCTACCTCACTTGTCTGCTCTTAATGATTTCACTAAAATTGACATTTTTAACTTGCCGCACCTTCAAAAAAAAAAAAACTCGCGCACACAATCTCTGATTATCGCATGATGCATGCATACATACTATGAATACATACCATGCGCATCTATTGTATATATATATATATATATATGTATAGAGCTATATATGCTTTTGCTTTTAACTCATTCAACTGACGTCATATCGTGAAGAATAATAAATGAAATGTTGATGAATTATTGAGAATTTTTTAAAGCAGGAGTAGCTTAAAAGCTGTTCTAAATAAAAAATAAAAATAAAAAATAAAAAATATGTTGAATAACATCACACTAATGTTTACAAAATAAACACGTTTTAATAAGATATGGAAGTGACTTTTTTTTTTTTTGTTTTCTTCTCATATCGAAATTGTACCGCGTGAAGTTTTTTAAATGAATGAAAATGTGAAGCAAACCAAGCAAAAAGAAGAAAATGAAATATATATATATAAAATTCATCCGATGTTTTGTATCGTAGAACTTTATTGTGCATTCACACCAGAAGACGAATGTAATGATATTTGATGGCAATGCGAAATGATGTCATGATATCATCGCACCATTAGAAGAAGAAAAATGCAAGCTTTTTATAAATACAACTCTAGGCAAGTTTCTGTAACAACTAAAAATAAGCCTCAGAGGCACTATTAGGTAGAATTATTTCCGGTTAACTAGAGAACATCTTTTGAATAAAAATTTTAATCAAATTGGAATCAGATTTTCCGGCTTTTTATGACCTTAAGAATTTGCTGATTAGGAATAAAGTTAAATTGACCCAAAATGTTAAGCTACTAATCAATTCGTACAAGCTATGGATGGGAGTTTTTAAAATTTGTTTTTGAATTCAAGGAAAATCATATTTTTTACCAGATGGTGTTTATAGCACAAATTTTTGTTTTTTATATACTTGAGCAGTGACTGAGAGGATATCCTCTACATAGATATGGCTATATACCCATTACGGCCACAGATAGATAGATAGATATGGATAGAGATATATTGCAAGTGGAACACATTTAGAAGCGAAACAAACGACTGCAGCCCGTAGAACATGTAGTCTTATTAGAATTGTCGTATTAGAAAATTGGATTGGTGGGTCTTCTGTATCTGTAGAACTCTTTCATTAGAAGTACTCGTACATAATCACAGTACACCGATGTTCAAGCGTAAGATTCCTTAGAAAGTCTTTTTAAATTCAGGAATGAAGTATTAAGTAACATCGTATCGGAAAACTGGATTGTTGGGTCTTTTGTTTCTATAGAACACTTTTATTACCAGTACTCGTACATAATCATATTACATCGATGTTCAAGGGTATCAAAGCTGGTGGACACACTCTCGCATGGCAGCTGTTCGTCGCGGTTGCCGTAGCCTGAATTCAAGCGTGAATCTTTTTTCATAAGATTCCTTAGAAAGTCTTTTTCAATTCGGGAATGAAGTATTAACTAAAATGGTCGTATCAGGAAACTGGATTGATGTGTCTTCTGTATCTATAGAACTCTTTCATTAGAAGTACTCGTACATAATCACATTACACCGATGTTCAAGGGTATCAAAGCTGGTGGACAGACTCTCGCATGGCAGCTGTTCGTCGCGGTTGCCGTAGCCTGAATTCAAGCGTGAATCTTTTTTCATAAGATTCCTTAGAAAGTCTTTTTAAATTCAGGAATGGAGTATTAACTGAAGTAACTGTATTTAGGAATTTATTAGCATAATAAAAAACGTGAAAATTAAAAAAACGGGTATGAAAAACTACTGATTGTTGATGTGTAATCTACTGAACATGAGATCTAGCTATTAAAACCATATTTTTAGGTATTCCATATACTAAATGTACATATAAAAGTATATATATGTACATATAAATGTATGTGAATGTCTATGTATTTATATATATATATATATATATTTGGTAACTTTACCAAGCCATATAAAACGCAGACAGTTAGTTAATAAAAGAGTCTACGGTTTAATGAATATTTCCTGAATATACACTGAAGCGTTAAGAAATATTTCTTTTATTATTTTGCTCGCAACTAGAAGGAATATTAACTTTATCACGTGGTCTGTAACTCGAGAACGTGTTCTGCTCTGACCGCGTTGCGTTTAATGATGATCTTTGAAGAATGAGATTTGCGTAATGGCTTTAGTCCGTTCGTCCGTGGTTTCGCTTTTCAATATGGGTCGCCTTACATGAGATATACGACATGTAAAGACTGCTGTTGTCATCACTGCCGCATATCAATATATAAAAATTGCAAATTTTGTTAATTGCACTACATTTTAAAATGACGCTTGTAAGTATTTTCATCATAGTTTATATACTTCATATATTTCAACTTAAAATTGAAAATTTCAAAATCTATACAAAACACAAACACAATTTATTTGAAATAACGTCCCTGCCTCCCTTGGCTCACAAATTTCTCAACCTTATGAATACCACATCGATTAAACGTCAAATCTTTGGGATAATAATCGGAAGGCGTCAAGTTCGGCGAATACGGCGCGTTACGTGGAAGATCCCACTTCATTGCAGGAGTGGGCAAATTTTTTCATCTACTGGCCAGTTTCAATTTTCACATCATGGCGGAAGCCACAACAAGGTCCGCCTATTATTAAAAATGCAACATTCTGCATCAATTTTCCTCCTTTCCAAGCATTTATTTTATGCCCTAATCAACAAAGAAAAGAAAAACACAACTGAGCCGGTTGTCAAGTCAGATGCAATCCATTTGTAGCATTGCTATTCTTGAAGTTTTAATCGGGACGGGCCAAATCCGATAATATACCGGGTTGGCGGTTACCCAAGCCTGCTATACAGGATGATGGCAGCACGTTGGCGTTTCAAAGCCAATGTCTACAAGTGAGATTTTTACGATATGGTTTACCAACCGAAAGTCTTCAATGAGCTAGAGTAGGCCTTTTCGACGGGTTAGACCGTGGGAGTACGCACGAGTGTGACTGCGCGGTGCCGTTCGGTTAGAAAGAATTAAATTAAATAATTTTCATATGCGATTTCGATAGACATACGACGTACGACATACATAGTTTCAATACACTAGCAATAGTCACCACACAGTCGACGAAATACTAAATACGAAGTTCGATGAAGGACCGAACTTCTTTAAGGAAGAGTGTTCTTGCATGGCAGAGCTTTGCAAAAGTTTACATGCCTTGCCACAGTAAGCATTAAAGTATTTTTTTCAATGGAGCTGTTGAATGTTTCAAATTATTTTTTGGTCGTTTAAGAGGTATCCAGCATAGTGGCCTATTGGTATCATAGTTTAGGTTAACTTTAAAATGTGGAATTAAATTCAAATGTGATCCACCTGAGTGGCCGAGCAGGCAAGTGTCTCGACTAGCAATTCAATGGTCGTCAGTTCAAATCTCAAGTGCGGTAGAGTTTTTAATAATAATAATAATAATAATAATAATAATACTAATAATAATAATAATACAAAAATAAAAATATTAATAAAAAAAATAAAGCCGGAAGATGCTAGTGCTTTTAAGACTTTAGTCTTAGAATTTATTCTCTGGCTAAATTTATATAATAATAATAAATTCAAATATGATTTCCTATATACCTATCCTAGCGAATATTACGTAGAGATGGCGGTTTATTAGCATAAGAATTTTTTTAATACCGATAAATATGAAACGGTTGCCTTGGCTTGTCAAGACCCGAGAAACTCCTCATTCCTAAAAAGATATTAAAATTTTTCTTGGAATAATTGAAATTAATTATAGCTAAACGATTTTTATGCCGGGTTCTTGAAAAATTATTTCTCCGAATACATCAAACTCATATGGCCAGGGCTTGTGTGAGATGGTTAGTAAAAATCGCAGTCTAAATGTCGCAGTGTACTCTCTCTTCAAAGAAACTCCATGAGAAAATTTTTCTATTTTAAAAAGTAAGGCGAAAACACGAAAGTGCTAAGCAAACAATAATCGGTTTAGAACGAACTTTAGTTATCTAATAAATCAAGCAAGTAAATAGGAGCTTTCTCTTAAGTGCAGATACGGTAGTTTACTGCTTAGAAGTATTCTTCAGGGTACTTTTGGATTTTTCCCATATATTTTTTGGAAACTTTTTTCAATTTAGTGGGAGTTATAACAGATTAGTGATCAGACGAATGGACAAGGCGAAATAATTCCAATGATATGTGAAAACTTTTACTAGATCTTTTCTTAGGACAAAAAATAAAGATTATTTGCTAAAATTCTGAAAGCAATGCTGAACATATGCAAAGTAGAGCAAAAGTTTTCTTTTTATGTCACAACAACATAAGAGTGAGAGTGAAGATGTCAGTTGACAATTATATGCATATATGTATATGGAATTTTAGGACAAGAGAAATAAAGAAAAAACCTATGAAGAAACTAAGTCAGGTTACACGTACGAGCAAATATGTAAACAAACACTGCAGTATGTAGTAAACCACTTATACATAATATTAAGGAAATATGAGTCGCGGAAAGAATGAATGGATGAAAAGGAAAAACAATAACAAAACGAAAAAAAAAAAAAAAATAAAGAATAAACACAAAGAAAAACATATATAGAAAATTAAATTCAGTTTAACTCGAAGTTGTTGACGCCCGTCAAGTTTGCGCTTAACCTATTCGCCAGTGAGAATATTTTCTTCATTTAACTGGATTAGCCAAATGTCTTAGGAACATGAAGACGCGCCTGCAAAATTCATCAAGTCCCTGCACAGTGTAGGAGTTTTTGAAGGAAACTCTCGAAATTTGCTTTTTTTTTTTAACTTACTTTTTAATTCGTTGACGTCGAACACCTTATGACTTTTACCCCACATTGATTAAATATATTTTTCCAAAAATATTGAGGATTTGGGTACTCAATATGCTATTATATATATTATTTAGGTTATATATACATATCTGATATGTTATTGTTATATATTTGCTTTAGGTTCTATTTGAAAATTTCACGTCACTTGAGAAAAAGTGCAAAATGTATGTTGTGTGATGAGGCGGCGCTTATCGACTTGAGAGTTTTTCGTGAGGAAGCCTTTAGCCATAGTTAACGTAGTTTATTTTTCTAGCTCTTTTCGGGAGAAATTCTCTGAGATTTTTGTGAGGGAGAAAGATGATCACTAAGTTTTTAAATAGAATTTTTACCTATAAACAAATAACAAAGATCTCAAATTATGTATCGAGTGCAAAGCAAGTAATAAACTACTGAAGTATTTAAGTGAGTACAAAACACCGGAGAGAGCAACAAACGAAGTAGACAATCAAAGGAAGGTTAATGAGAATTTATATTAATATTGATTGTTCGCATTACAAAAGGATTTACTATATAATTGCTGCTCTTGTAAGAGCCAAAAGTATGTGCTGTCATAAGGATGCAATGCACATGTTGTTTAACACCGACAGATTTCGAATCAACGTCGCAATGCCGAAAAGGAGACCGTGAAAAGGAAGAAATTTTCCAAGTCCTTATGTGTGAAAATTGAAATGCATAATTTTTGAGGCCTGCAAAGGGGATCTTCACATTTCCATTGCCAGGCCCCTAGTTAAATAGAACTCCACGTCCATAATTTTATTATAAAAGTACCAAATATGTGTTATGTAATAAGTTTATTATAAAATAAATCATAATTGTAGTACTAGAAGGTACATTTTGTTGCCACAGATACGCTCAGTGGTGTTGTGCTAATACCTTTTTTACCGGAACGCTATTTTTTTTTTACCGGAACGCTATTTTTTTTTTACCGGAACGCTATTTTTTTTTTACCGGAACGCTTTTTTTTTTTTACCGGAACGCGTATATATAATTATATAGGCAGGGCCGATACAGGGTAGGCGGCCGCTCTGTGCGGTCTCATGTCCCAAATTTGACGACGGGGGGAAGATTTCCCCCAATTTTCGCCCGTCTTCTAATGCGTATTATAACTTCTCGTTATCAGAAATCATTTTTAGTTCCGGAAAGCGTTTCTGTCCAAAAAGGAAGTACTGGAACGACGTTCCGGAGCGTTCCGGCTCGACAAAACCACTGGATACGCTTACTTTTCATGACAATTCCAAGACGGGAAGGAGAACGATAAAAAACCCGACGTGATATAAATTCGATACAGTGAATTTTTTGAACTAATTGCATGAACATTGAATATTACATTCTTTTCTTTTGCGATGCAATTTCCTATGGCGAAAAACTTTTACTCAATAACTTTTGTCGGGAAATGTCGATTTTCATATGAGGAACGGTCGTGGAAATTCTGCTATTCAAACTATTTTCAATAAGAGTTGTGCCAAACTCCGTCAGCATATTAAATTTTGTTGAAAATTGTGACTCGAAAGTGGAGCAAGAACATATACACATAGACAGACCGTCAGACAGACAAGCTTAATTAATTTGAAAAACGATTTTGAATACGAGATGATTCAGTCTTAAATCCTTTGCGCTGGTGTTGCGTATGTTCGCATAAGCTTAACATACCGCACATCACAAGTAAGTTAGGGCACAATAATTTAAGATAATTGATGGTATTTTGGACAAAGCTTAGAATTGTGAGTTCAATAGACTATCAAGCATAATTAAATCGATCCCTAATTACTATGCATATATGCATGGGCATGCGTATATCTATGCATACATATACAATGTGCATATATATATATATATATATATAAATATATTTATTTATTCGGATTTAGATTTCATTTCGTTTTAAAATGTTTTTCTTTTCCACATATATTTGATCTTTGGTTATATACTTATTTAGTGCAAATCGATAGTTAAACCAACAACTTCAGATCTGTTTAATTCAACCAAATACCTATTGTAGCTGAAAAAGTCAAACAAATAAATAAATGAAAGTTCAATAAAAAAAAGTATCTGTACATAAATATAAAGTTTGCAAGGTGTCGTTTGAAGAGTTTGGCGAAATCTGATTTCCATTGATTACAGAAATATTTGTTCAATTTAATACGCCCTCCATGGTGGATGAGTAATGTTTGACAAACAAACAAACAAACTAGGATCTATACTTTGATCGTAAGTTACGTGAACGTATGCTTTGTTCGTAACATGACTAAACAAGCGTAAGTTGATCATCGATTTAAACAATGATTTTTACCGAAAATGAAACCATTTTTTTCCCATTAATTCTTATTGGAGTTTAATCTGGGTTTTGTAAGTAAGAAATGCTCGAAAATATTTTCAGTGTATAAATGAACTCATTGGCATGAATAAGTCAAATCGAGAGAATTAAATGAAATGAAAAAAGAATGCAATAGTGTTATAACCATGTGTACCTGAACACATATTCAAGATATGTATTGAAAATATATAACTCAAGTTTAAAAATTTATCTTATTAAACGTAAGTAGTCATTAGCTTACTGTTGTAGTGGGCAGTAAGTAAAATATTTCAAGCGGAAGAAGCGTTATATAGTAAATAATGAAAAAGCGAAATAAAAATTGACTTTTGTTCAAATCGAACAATAAACGCATGTGTGTATATAAAAAAAAAAGGAGAAAAAAAACTATTATTTAAGCAAATATTGTCAAATAAATTATTTGGATAAACGCAAACATTGTGTTCAAAGCCAAGCCCCTAGATGTGTTCCTATAAACTACGCTTACAATATTTACAAACACAGCTGCATGCTTCAGAGAGTAAGAAAAAAAGAAATGAAGTCTAATCGAAAATAAACAAAAACAATTTTTATGGATCAGATCGAATCTGTGACATACGCTACGGGTGTTTGTCAATTTATGGCTCGTTGTTAAGTGCTTTTCTTTATTATTGGAGCCAAATTTCGATCGCGATATGCTACAGATTGTAAGGTATTATTATTAAAAAAATTTTATTTTTTATCCCGTATTAAGTTAGTGCTGCAAGACCTAGAGAGACTAGCCTCTCATCGTACCGAGCTTGTCTGTCCGTCTGTCATATCCTTGTGTTCAACGTAAACGCAGCAATTTTTGAAATATTTTGGATATATTTGGTATACCTGTATGTCTTGGTCCAAGGACGAACTCGAAGGCAAATTGTTCGGAGTGCACTATTTTTTGGGCACTTCCCGTATGAAACTTTACTTTGCAAGTCATTATGTGAATAATTGTAGGGTTTAGGATATCTCTACTTGTTTAAGTTTTTCTTTCTATAATAGAGGACATAAATACATTCATATTCCCTCGCAATAAGTCTGCCCAATCTTTGTTATTTGCCTTACTTTCCATAACTTCGAATGTTACTTTGTCGGTTTGGAGTTTTGGAATGATCAAAAATATCTCCCCCATCTCTTGATGACTCAAAATCGGCAGTAAAATATATATGCACATGTAGTTCACTGATGGCTGCCGGACAGGGATAGTACTTGCTTTATTTAATTTAGTTTAAGATGAGACTCATCTACTACTAGAGCGTTTTTAAGGCAAAAGCTTTATTGACAAGCGAAACTTTCTTTTAAATATTTTCCCAAAGTAGAAAGAAATGAAAAAAAAAGTCTTTAGACTCACCTCACGTTCTTTGTAGGTAGCGACGAAGGCGGGCAGCATGCGATTTTCGTTTACTAATTGTATTCTTTGACTGATGTTGTTGCTTTTGTGTAGAATGTCTTTCTTTACATTTAATTATTTTGTTTAATTTCATTGTAAATTTTTTACAGAATAAATTGCGTCTTTAGATTTTATTGCTCTTACGTTTATGGTAGAATTATGCTTGATTCCATTCTATAGTTGTTTTTATTATAGTTTTCGCTTCACTCACTTCACGTAATAATTAATTCACTTTATTATTAGATGCAAACGTGTTGAACGAGTCCATTAGAACGAAAACTTCTACTATTTTCTTTCTTTATTTAGATTTCTACGATTTTTTTTTTTTCTTTTAAAACGCGTGGCATGTGCGCTTTATCTAATAACTGCTATTAGTTATTAAAATTATCATTGTTCTTAGAGAGATAACTCTTCAATGCACAGATCAAATCGAACGCTTTAGTCAGTTTAGTTATGAGCAGCCGAACAGCCAGACAGTGACATGCTAAAAATAAAATCAAACATTATAAGAAAGAAAAAAAAGAAAAAAAAATTAAATATAATTTGTTTGTAATTAGTATGACAACGTGTGTGTGTATATGTGCATGTCTACTTCATTTTGATTTGGTTTTCATTCAATTCATTAAATGTGTGCGAATTGTGACAATGACAGTAACTTTTGTCATTGACATGTAGTCGTTGTAAACATGAAGTGTAATACACAATACAATTACATTGTAATACTGATCGCATAGTCGTTGTGTGGATAAGACGTTAAAAGGTAACAATAAAGTAAAAGTTATTCCTCCCATTCTTTTAGTATAAATGTGATCTCAAGTGCGCTAGAGCTATAGTGAGTACTCAAATGGCAAGGACCAGTAGGCTGCGGCCATAACTTCCCTATTTTTTTTTCTTTCTCTTTCCGCATCACCGCGGTATGTGAAGAGGGAACATTCCCTAGGCCAATAGGCCTGATATTGAAAAGGAAAAAAAAATTATGTGGATAAGATATTAAAAGAAAACAATAAAGTCAATCTTTCTAGTTATCTATCGATGATCTTTACCCTTTCGGACTAAAGACAGCAAAATGTTTCGTTTAAAACTTGTTTTTACGCTTTACAATAAGCCTATGTTTTGAGTTATAAGAAAAGAGTCTAAGCACCGAGTATACACTTTATGGAATTTCCGATAAATACGCCAATGCTAAGTATGGACCTTCTAGATTTTATGACCATCAGGTCAAGTAAGTAAGGAGATGTAAGGATTTACAGAAGAGTGTCGAACGATAAGTTTACTTTACTATGAAAAAGTTAAAAAAGCTCGCGTAAACAAAATCCTTAAGGGATGAGGACGCTCCTTGCGAGCTTGACATTAAGGGTAATTTTCTTTAAAAGGTTTACAACAGACCAAGATCAGTTTATTGGCATAAATTTTTTTCAATTTTGTTTCTACACTTGTTATACCCACCACTGTAAGAAGGGTTTAGACTCATTTTGTTTTTTTCCTAAAATATATGTAACACCCAAAAAGCAGCTTCAGAGACTCTATAAAGTAAATATATTCTTGATCAGCGTGGAATTTTGAGTTGATTTAGCTAAGTCCGTCCGTCTGTGTGATGTGTGCTTTTGGCACTCTCCTGGTCACAAAAATGAACATGTCAACTTCAAATTTGGTAGAAACATTGGAATTTTTAGCATGCAGGTTGGTATTGAAAATGGTTCAAATCGGTCGGAGCAGAACCGCGCAGTGGAGCAAAAATTGAACGCAACGCAACGTTTTTTTTTACAATAATTTTTGAATTTTTGCTCGTTCTTCGGAAATTATAACAGTAGGAAGGCTGAAATTTTACACATTTGCTTTACGAAGCACTCTGCTCCTTATGGCCAAAAATGGAAAAAATCGGCCACGCCCAAATAACGTTACAAGTGATTAAATTTTATTTTTTTCACTTTTTTAAATTTTCATGTTTATTTATCATAAAGCAAACAAGACAGACTGTTTAAAACTAGATATACTATCTGCCTAACAATGGCTTAATTCTAAAGTGAATATTGTAGACAGACACTACGACCTGGTAGATTAATTTTTTCTTAATAATACTAGCGATATGGGTATCAAATAAAAGAACTTGGAGAGTAGAATGCGAAAAACATAGTAGTGGGTATGCGAGATTCGGTTTTCATGGACTGTTTTAACCGGACAGTTTGTGACAGTTTATTCTATCACCAATCATTTTTCTGTATCGATTTTCTTGTTCAGATATCGCGATAACGGACCTAATAATGGTGAATGGTTTTTCCTTTTTTGGGTCGTTAAGATTGCACGTAGTTGGTCCGTATGTATGGCTTATCGGTAATTTACACAACTTCAGTGACGATATGCGGTTCAATTTGCTTAGAAAATATTTAATTAATGGAAAATGCATTTTCTTGTGAGTAGAGTGAATTTTCTTAGGTCTTCGTTATTGTTTTTGAAGTGAAATTTGATCTCTTATCAACCCGAGGAACCACTCTTGCTAGCCCTTAATAAAATCTGAAATAATGGTCTCACACATTAATGCTTGCTAAACGGAGCAGTTTTCGTTTGTCGTGAATAAGTAAAAAAAAGTTAACCCACTTCCTTAGTTTTAAAATTAAAATTAATTTAATTTTTCTAGAATAGTGAATTTTTTTTTTAAAATAAAGACTTGATAATAATTATTATTTTTTTTATTTTTCTTTCATTTTTAGATAAATATCTTCTTCGGCCTCCGCAATATCGACGAACAGAGTCAATCGATAATAAACTAATATAATATTCAACACCCACTCAATGAAATACCATATATAACATGCACAAGAACAACATGTCTTTAAAAGCGATTATAGATACTTAAGAAATTAAAAAAAAAAAGAAAAAAGTAAAAAACTTTTTAAAACAATTATTGCATAAAAGAAAAATAAAGTTTAACTGATTAAATAATTTAAATAAAGAAAGTAATAAAAATAGAAATTAAAAATGAATACTCGTAGTTGGTTCCATCGCAATGAAGATACGAGTCATTGAATAATTTCTCTAAGCGGGGCGTGTTATCAGCATTATTAAAGCACTTTCATAAAAACTTCAAGCAGGTGGAGGTGATGCCCGAATGGTTGTAATTTATTAAAAAATTCATCAAAGTGAAGTTTCGAAGGGAAGAAAAATTGGCAAATTAGTTTATAGGAATGCACTTTTCAGTAGTTGATTCCAATTCCAATTGGAATAGAATCGCTTTTTCTATTCATATCATAAAGAATCTCTTTCTTCCTTGGAACTTTAATACGAAGTAGTGTACACTACGCATTGTTTCAACTCAAATCTTTGCTTTCGATGATGATTTATTTAAATATATTTTTGCAAAGAAAAGACATTAACACCCTATACTGATAAAGTAATGCCTGTTAAAAATGAATAAAACTTTCCAGTGAATGTTTCTTTTTCACTGGCTCGTACTCCCATTCCGACGGGCTATTTCTCTATATGGCAGACGAGTAGAGAAGTGCATCATTACCACTCGGTAGTAGTTGTAAATGAATAAAAATTTTTCGCATTTCAATGAATTTTTAAACATTCAATAATAAATTAAGTCTAATATCGCGTGTGATTGTTTTTCGAAAATACAACACAGAAAAAAAAAGAAAAGAAATTTAAAAAATTTTATGCATTGTACACTTTTGTAATATAATAATAAAATGATTAATACGCTTAATGCAAGCATTATTAAATTAATTAATTAGCTAGCAAATCAAAAAAATGAATAAATATATAAATAAATAATAATCGAAAAAAGTTATATTCGGTTTGAATCGAATCTCTTAATATCGAGCACCTTAGCATAGCTCAGTCTCGCTTAATTCCCCTTGCTCGCTAGAAAAACTCTTTAAGGTCAATACGAAGGTTTGCATTGTCACAAAAGCAAGTCCTCTGTTGACCCCGGCACAACGTATCCAATGTGTATATATAATATTCGAAATCAATACCATATCAGTTTTAGTCA
>KK499960.1:229437-331834 GCA_000688715.1 Glossina pallidipes
TCATTCATTTATTTTTGTCCGAAAAAGTCAACTTTTATCCATGTTTTTCATTTCAAAAATGGTGTTGTTGTGGACACCGGGGATGGCGCGTACAGCTTGATAGCCGTCGAGACGCATTCCGATGTTAGATAAAGCGAAATAATAATTAAATGCATAAATAAATGTTGTAAAGTAAAGGAAAATGCCAGAAAAATGTAATTAATTTGCATGAAACATAACAAATGCCGTGATGTGAAAAGAAAAACTAATGCCAATAAACTGAATTAAAATTGCAACAAAAACAGCAGCAACAACAACTACCACCTAGTGATTTACGCCTAACACTGACTCTATCTATCACTAGCCTATGTCGCTATGTGAATATTTATTTATTTATTATTAATTTTTATTTTTATTTTTGTTTTAATTTTTTTTTGTATTTTTTTCGACAAATAAGTTCGTGTTTTTTTTTCGTACATAAGTTTTGCTACCGAAAATGCATGCAAAAAATAGAAGCATAAATTAATTCCATACAAAACAAAAACCCGGCAACGTTAATATAAAACAAACTTTGCTTACCCGCCGTATGGCTTCGAATTCAACTGAACAGCAAACAAAAATTTCTTAAAATTGAAAATATGGATGCTACGAAATTATTAAATTCATCGGTTAGTTTGTCAGTTGTGAATAAACCGAAATCTTTGTTTGAGTTGTCGGAGGAGATGTCATTATCAATAGCGGCAGCTTCTGCACTCCCGGCACCGACACCGACACCGCCACCGTCGTTTTCCACAGCACCGCCGTCACCAGCAGCGACTGCAGTCACACCTGTCACACCGAGGTCTCACGCAACTCATACACCGAGAGAAATACCAACCATGTATATACTCGATGCGATCTATGACGACAATGATAACTACATGACGCAACGTGAGTATAAGAAATTAAATGAATTTTTACTGCAAGCCTGCATTGGGAATAGCACTGGAGAGTGTATGGTTTAATTTCAAAGGCTGTTTGTTCATTTAAATGCTAAATAATAGAAAACTAAAAATATTATTTCTTGCCACCAAGATATCTGTCTGTCTGCTCCCATGCTGAACCATTGTTTAGTTTAAGCGACGTTAATGATCTTTGATGGAATTGATGTCCGAATGACAGATATCCGTTATATAGAATAGGTCTAGAAGTTTACTTTTGCCGCTTTTTTCGACACACGAAACTTTAGTGTGGAAAAATGTTTAGACATTTGCTCTTTAAAATATTGTCCGTCTTGGTGCACTATTTCTACCATCTTTTAGAAACAATACGAATGCCACGCGGAAAGAAGGACTAGTCTCTTAACGCTATCCACAAAATAACCCATATTTGGATATTCTAATAAGAATCGAATCATTGTTCGACCAAATGGCAAGTTATTTAATAAAAATCGCATTAATCGGAAGGAGTAACGTGTACTGATAACAGACCGAATTTCTTCAAAGTGAAAACTCATCACATCATGATTGGAATGAACCGTAATACACCAAGTCCAGCTTTTCTCCTAAATGGTGCAGCCAAGAGCATACACGGGTTATTGTTGATGTTAACGGCTCATCTATTCAGTATGGGGTGGGTGTTATACGTCCCGCCTAAAAGTTTAACAGGAGTACCTGTTAAACCTGTTAAGCAACGAAAGTAAACTTTTCCCGCAAATGGCGTTTATTCAAAGTCCCAAGCAACTATGTGATACACCCTTCTTCAAATGAAGGGGTCCCAGTTTTGTTCAACATTCTACAGTAATACTCTCTCTCACACTCTCTCTTAGATGTTCCCATATTTTTGACATATAGTAAATTCAAGTGCAATATTTTTGAATTGCTTTTTATTAAAATTTTTGATTAAATTCAGTCACCATTTGGAAATGTCCAGACCTTGGTAAGATAGAAACGTTTCTTTGGCAATAGTTGATTTCATTCATCAATGTAGTCTCCGTCAAGCGTTGTACAATCAGTTCAAGGCTTTTCTAACCATTTTATACCCATCGCCAAAGAATGGGGGTTGTATTCATTTTGTCAAAATGTTTCCAGCGCTCAGAAGAATGCATCAGAGACTCCACAAAGTATTGTTGATGAGCCTCAAATTTTAAATCAATTTAAGCATGTCCGCCTGTCCGTCGAAGTAATGTCTGTTTTAAAAATGAAGCTGTTAACTTCAAATTTGGCAGAACTATTGAAAATTCTCGCACCCAGGTTGGTACCGACCAAATCGGTCGAAGGACGCGCCCACAGCACCACAAAGACTGAGCAAAAATTGTTTTTTTCCTCATTACTCATAAACTATAACAGATAAAAGTACAAAAATTTGAACGCATATTCTATGGGTGCTTCTATAGCACCTGTCGAAAAATGAAAAAATTGGCCACGCCTATCTGATATTATAGTGTAACGAAATAAATTTGTTTTTAAATGTTTTTAAAACGCGCAGAAACAAACTTCAAAAACCCCATAAAGAATATAAATTCTTGGTCAATTTCAAATTTGGAATGCACCTAACCATGCCCCTCTGTTCGTCTGTTCATCTCTCTGTTTGCGCAACTGTATAGAAATGTATGAAGATATCGCCTATAAATTTGCAAAAGAATTTGGAAGTAATTTCCAAGGACACGCCTACAATGCCCACGCACCTATGCGACAAAGATTTTTAATATGAAAAGAGAAAAAATCAACCGTGCACTCCTTATTAGAGAGTTGGAAAATTGCGTTCTTTTAGTTTTCCTGTCTTTTTTAGGATAACGGTAGTGAGTATAAAAGATTCGGTCACGAGTGAATATCATTTTCTTACTTGTATTTTTAATTAAATGTCTTTCCCCTCGCAAATCATGGGGATATTATGCTAAGTCAATAGGAAAAATGGGAAAAATGGCAATTAAGTGAAAACAATTTAAATCTAAGGTCAAAAACAGTTCCATGCGGATGCCACTCAAGCGAAGCACTGAAGTGAAAGGACATTTGTCTGGCTTGCCATTCGAAAATTTTAAGTGTCAACTTCAATCCAAGGTTTTTTTAAATACAATGTGATATAAAGAAGAAGAGGAAATTATATTTCGAATTTTGCTACCATCAGATTAAGTTCTCGAGATTATCAGAGAATCATCTTTAGTAGTAGTACTAGTAGTAGACAAAAATCGTTGCAAACAAATGTGTCGAAGTTGTGATAAGACGTCAGTTGTTATTTGAAGGCAACGAGTGAATGATTGCAGCAAAAAATCAAAAGTATGATCAAAAACATGATTGAACCCAATAGAGTTTAGAGATCGATTTTCGAACACTTTATCCGGTGATCGTGTTTAAGTTAATTGTTCTCATTTAAGAAAACAAATTCTACAAAATGGAAGTTCAACGATTCGCTTCAATTGAAAATTGATAGAGGAAATGGGTATTAGCTTTAGCTTAATAGTGACTATAAAATGTTAATATCATTCATAATTCATCGTAATAACAATAAATTAAGACGTAAATGTATTACGTCGGTATCGAATTCCTTTTTTGAAATTTTGCTAATAAATGATTGCGGTTTGTCGTTGTTAATTAACACATACACATCTATATTTGATGTTGAATAACATTTAAGCAAAGTGGCTAAACCTTGACATTGATTTTACTGTAATTGAAAATATTGAATAAAAAAAAAAGAAAAATCATTTACTTATAAATTAATACATTTTTTTTAGCAATCAAGTGCGGTTTAGTAAAAGTGCTGTCATTGATCGATCGTACATTACACAAATTTCTTTTCAATTTTAAGGGCATGTAAATAAATAACGATTTATTTTTAATGTTTTCTTAATCAACGTTTAAATAGCTTTTAGGTAAAGTTAACAAAATAAACGAATGAGAGACGAGTGCGATTTACGAAATTCTACGATTAAGTTGTTGCTTTAAGCTGGTACTTCTGGATCTTCTATAACTGAAGACAATTCATATTCATTCACTTATCGTTAATCTGGGCTCTGCCTTCTTCTGTGATGATGCTAATGACCAACACACCGACAGACGGATGACTAAATTGTTTTGACTGTTTGTTTGTATGTGCGTATATCAAATTGAAGTTTTTGCTTGAGTTTTTTACCCATTAACCCTAATGCAAGTCAAGATGGTCCCTATATTTGTAAGGATTCTTTCTTCCATTCTGTTGCGATATAAAATTCATATTTATACCCTACACCACCTGTGGTACAAGGTATATTAAGTTAGGGCGGACGTATGTAACACCCAGAAGGGATTAAAGTAACGATTGATTCAGAATCATTTTCTAAATCGATATAAGCTCGTCTGTCCGTCTGATGTGTGTTCATGCATTTTTGTATTCAAGCTGCAGGTCGCAACTTTTCAGATATTTTGATGAAATTTGATAGAATGGCGTACTTTGGCTCAAGGACGAACACTATTGAAAATGGCTCGGATCGAGCCACTTTTTCGACCATTTACTGTTATATATATTGCCCTATTCCGAAAACTTGTTGTATGAAAAAAAAAATAATTTTCAAAATTTTTCGGCAAAGGTGACTAAGTAGGTGTATTTTGGCATTCTAAATTGGTGTGAGAGCTTGAGACTGGCTGAGGCAATTTTTGAACCTCCTCTCAATTAATGGCCGATTTTTCCAACTAGAATGTTTATGCTTCCTTCATAGCTTAAGTTTATGCACAGATTCATATCCATCCTATTCTATATATCAACGCGCAAATAAAGAAAGAAAGAAAAGAAGGAAGCGCTACATTTATATATACTTATCTCACAAGTAGATATAAAGGTTCTCCGACAAACGATAGAAGTAAGTAAATTTGCGCAAATCTTTTTTTATTTTTTAGGATAGTAAGATGAGCAGTTTCTTTGGGAATCTTCAAATCTTGAAAATCGGGATATAAAGGAAATAAAGGGCAGATATAAACAAGATTTAAAGGTTATATGAATTGGAAAATTTCTAAGTAATAAAGACGTATCTGCTTATCCAGAGGCACAGGCTGGCGCATAAGAGAGAGGGCAAGAATTCTCATTCGATATACGTACTTGAACTTTGCCTTTAATGCTAAGTATTTGAGAAAGTTGTGCTTTCGATAAGGGAAACTACCTCTCTTCCATAGTTATTTTTTCGCAATCAATATTTTTCCGACCGATTACTAATAGTTCACCTTTACACAAGCAAAGCGCTAGTTGAGGCGTTTGTAATCTCAACTAATTCAAAAATGATTAATGCCATTGGTTATCCTTGGTCTTGGCCTTGGTTGTTTACGTGCGCAAACATGGTTGTTACATGATTACGCATGTAACGTGCGTACGAAGCGCACTTCCTTAGAATATATTCACTAAACTATTACAAATTTCTTTCAAAATTCTAGCAAGAAAAATTTTTTCATGCGAAAAAATTCTTACCTTTTTGGGAGAATTGTAGCGGCATAGAGACCGTAACACTTTGTTTTTGTTATGAATTTTTACGTAATTGCCGGGAACATTAATTGACGACGTCCTCGGAAATAGATTTCACTTAAATCAGTCAGTCAGTGATGGGATTTTAAGCCATTCCCTCCTCTCTGAACCATTGTTTTAGTCGTGTAATACGCATCTCATAAGCTCGCTTTCATACCCATGGTCGTCGTAGATAATTCCCCTTAATTAAAACGCATAATGCTTAGATGGTCGTAGAGGACAAAAAAGAAATTATACCTCGCTTAGAATGAATACCAAAATTAGTACTTCATTAGATAGCACAGCTTAGATTGTATAGGACAGCGTTCAAAAAATAAGGGGAATGTTTACTTTACAAACAGACGCGATTCGCTTATCAATGTAGACTTTTTTGTTTGATTTTGTGTATGACAGAATTTTCATAGCATCCGTTTGTTAGTTCATATTTTTAACTCAACTCAGCGAGTCATCTATTCTTGCTTTGCTGATTCACAGAAGAAGAAGAAGAAGAAGTTTAAACGTTAGAAGTTCTTTCGTAAGAAACCTTACATTGACATCCGAATTATTTTTGAAAAAAAAAAAATTGCCATTATTTTATACGAGCTCTTCCGTTCTTGTCTTCTAGATTATTAGTGACTACAATGACTTAATGGGTAAAATGACTTGAGTAGGGTAAAATCATTTTAGGCAAAAACCAACACATTTTTAATGAAATATTATACACGCACTCAGTGATAATTCGGATTAGTTTCTACTCTGCCTTGTAGATGGTCATTCACTTTGTGTTGAACTTGAAGACTTGAGTTGTGAAGACGGCAAAATCAACAGAAAGCTGAAGAGTATGTTTAGGATAACAATGTTATGGAAAATAATCCGAATTATATATGTATACATGTCTATGTATATGTACACATGTATAGCTTATCTAATTAATAACACGAAAAATGTTTATGCTGCGGTAAGGTGAAGCATTGAATACCTTATAAAGCATTCCATTATGACGACAAACAATGCCTTGCTACCAGCTAAAGGTATAGTAACGAAATCATGAGGTGTCCGAAAAATGGAGCTAGAAAGTAGACGTTATCGGTTTGTAAGGGCTTCGCTTTTTTAAGGAACATTTTTATAAGAGATAATCAGAAACGGTGCCGTCCCAAACCAAAGTTTCCGTATTTATTTAGTATGCCGAAGTATTATTGTTCATCGATTTTTGTCGACAAGTGTTAAGCATGCAAATATTATTTCATCCAAAGACTTCATTCGTCTTTGAGCCGAAGATATGCCGGTGTATCAATTTTCATAAAAATACTTTTAAAATTTGTAATCTGGAGGTTGTACAAAAATATAAATTGATGGACATCAGACAGACGGATGGACGGACATGCTTAAACCAATGCAGAAAATGGTGTTGAATCGATTAATTAATGCTTCCAGGTATTGCGTACGTTCGCACAAACTATCGCCGAGAAACCCTTTCAAACAAATAGTTGTATTCAGAATCCCAAGGATGAACGCAATTTGTTAGCTATGGGCTCAGTTTTCGCAACTCGCGTTCATTACGGGTTAGCAAGTGTGCAAATTTTAGGACGATAACTATTAAGCATAAAATGTCGCTATGGTTTCTCTTTTTTACTTTGGATATCGGTTCATGACATTTGGTTTTGAAAATGATTTGGAAATAAGTTCATGAAAACGATCGCCTCTTGATTTCTGTAAAAACTCATCTCTTGACTACCAATTTGTAGCCATTTTCCCACAAAAATCTGCTCTTATTTCACCCATAATATGATTCGTATTAGAAAAGAAGTTCATTGAGAGTTTTTACTTTGTCGGACTAAACAAATTACAGGCAATGTAGGACCGCACAAAAAAGTTCAACGCAGTTATATAGAATGACCTTGGTGGTCAGTTTACAAGGCCACTTTTAGCACTAGCACTGTCGTTGAACTTCTTTGCTAATATATTGATTATGTCTCGAGATGTACGACATATTGCAAAAATCTTGCGGAACTATAATATTGAGTAGGCGTGGCCAATTTTCTCTATTTTTGTACAGGTGCTAGACAATCGTTTGTAGCCCTTTTTCACATTTATCTGCTATAGTTTATGAGTAATGAGCAAAAAACCAATTTTTTATTCCTTTTGAATAACAGAGATGTTCCTAATTTACGTGGTGCTGTGGGCGTATCCTTCTATGGATTTGCCCCATTTTCAATACCAATCTGCACGCAAGAACTTCCAATAGTTCTGCCACATTTGACGTTGATAGCTTCATTTTCGTAATCAGGGAAATGTTTACTACGGACTTTACACAGACGAACAGACGGACAATCGGATAAACGCATATGTTTAAATCGATTCAGCATCTGCTTCTGATCAACACCATGTATATGCCTTGCGAGGTCTCTGCATCTTTCCTCTGGGCGTTACAAACATTTCGATAAAATAAATATACCCCTCATCCTTTGCTGATGGGCATAAAAATCTTTAAAATTTTGGAAATTTTAGTTTTTTTTTTGTTTTACAATTTATTACATGAAAGTAAATACTTTGTTTGGGAACATTAGTTTACCTAAACATTGAAAAATATTCCATTACTTTCGTACTAACTACTAAGGCAAAAAATTATTCTCACACTAATGTCTCACTTTGTTCGGTGGAAAAAAATCAAATTACAATGATATGCAAATTGTTTAGAAAAAACAACGCTAGTATAGTAAACAAAAACGAAGCAAAACAAAAGAAGAAGACGAAGAAGAAGAAGATTTATTGTCTGTTACCTTGGCAATGTTTTATCAAAAAATGAAATGTAAAAAATGTGAAAGGAAAATTAAGAGAAAATTCGGTGTTGATTTTAGTATCGAACAAACATTTCTTTGTTTTTTTTTTTTTTTTTCATTTTCCTTTTTGGCGTGTGAACAGCACTTTCCGGATAAGCGAAGACATCAAAGAAATAGGAAAAAGCGATTCTCATAAATTTTATTAAGAGAAAAACAAAAAAAACACACATTTTTATCAATGATTGGAATATTATTTAAATGTCACAGCGATGGCAATTTCATAAGCAAGTCATATAATGAATGAGAAGGAAAAGCCGACACCTACACCACGATGAAATTTATTCATTACGTTCTGTTCACATTCATTACGTAAAGTATGTTAAGGTTATGAAGAAGGTTTGTAACTTGAGAAAATAAATGTCGTATGCACTAAAAGTAAATTTTCTATTGCTCTTACTCGGGTAATGGATTTAAAAATATTTATTTGGTCAGACGATCATGAAACGGAAACAATATTACATAAATCGGTCTATAGATTAAGTAACAGTGGGGAGTAAAAATAGGTAATACAAGATCTACACTTTTGATTAGAGTAAAGAGGAAGACCATTGTAGCCATATCGACGTCTCTGTCTTTCAGTGTGATTGCAGATTTGCAGATTTTAGATCTGATTTACAACAAGTCTCGTCAAAATTCTCGTCAAATTAATTTCAAAGGTCCGTTAAGTTAAGTAAACGCGATGAAAAACTTCGAGATATAACGGTATATAGTGGTAATAGCATCTACAAGGAAGCGACCTTAACTATATTGATCTGCCCATCTTTCTGTTTAGCTAGCTTCTACAATCATGGCCCCAGTTTTAACATTACGTCTAATGCTGTTTCCCCTTTTTAGAACAGGTTTAAAAACCAGCACAATGTGTCCATAACTTTGCTTATGTTTAGAAACAGATCTAAAGATTATCTCACTAGCTCTTTGTCCGATTTGTGCAATAATTCTTTCATTGGATTATCCCTTGGGTTCATGGCGTAACTGAGTTGAAGTACAGCGTCATTCCAGAATGTATTATTACGCTTATCGAGCGTCCAGTAGATTGTATTTAAAGAATATATCCTTGCCATGCTTACATAGCATGTTTGAACATTTTTGCCTTCTCAAAATGTATCTAAACAACGTATGACGGGCGTAAAAAAGTCGTCTTAAGCTAGAAATAACCTTTTGTCCAATTTTTTTTATCCAATACCACGTGTGGTACCGGCTATATTAAGCTTGTGCGGACATACGTAGAAAGGCTTAAGATAGACCCACCTTTCGATTCAGAATCATTTTCTGAATTTAAACTTCTCTGTCTATCTGTCTGTCCATATATTTTTGCGTTGAGGCTACAGGCCGCAATTTTTGAGATAATTCTATGAAATTTGGCGCACTGACATGTTTTATTCCAAGGGCAAGGGCTATTGAAAATGGTTCGGATCGGTCCACATAACGTCCTATTTTGAAAAGTCCTTATATGGAAAAAAATTGCTATTTTCAAAATTTCACGTCTAAAGTCGGTGAGTAAAAGCATTTCGGCATTCTAAAGTGGTGTGAAAACTTTGGATCAGGTGGGTCAAAATGTTTAAACGTCCTCTCACATAACTGTTCTTACGAGAGGCAAGGCAAAAAGTACTCATGATCAAAATTGGTTCGTAACGCTAAATTGACAAAGAAAACAAGCTTGCCAAATTTGGACCACATAAGTCTATTGTTGGGATTCCGCAGCATATAAGGATGCTCAGGAAATATAAGCCCTTGTATATCAAAAAGTCCTTGCTCTTGATGTTTTATGATAAAAATAGGTTCATAGTAGAAACTGACTATAAAAATTAACGGTAGAGAATTTTGATCACTTAGGGCTGACCTTTACACCCTACCATATATAGTAGTTATTATGGAAAGCAAGCCCTTGCACGGAAAGAAAGTCTAAATTCTAGCTTTTTACGATAGAAACTGGAAAACAATAAAATTTTAAAGAAACCTATTAAGTTAAGCTAAATTAGGATCACGCTATGCGAGCTTTTTGGATATCCTCCAATATGCGGGCTTTCATGGAATATATGCCTTTGCATGAAAATAATGTGTAATTTTTGTTGTATTATTACCAAAATGAGTGAATAACCGTACTAGGTGAAGTGGTGTAAGGTATCTAAACGCGTCGGCCTTGCCCGACTATAATGTTTTTACTTGTTTTTTTCTGTTTTTCTGTTTTCTTTTTTTATTTTCTTATTATTGCATCAAATGATTTGAAACTATAAATTTCATTGAATTGAAATGTTGTTTTGCTTTTATAGATTTAATGAACTAAACATAGAACAACAAATATTCTCTTTAATAGTGCAATCGAAAAAGAAACATGTTGCCTTTATGTGTGTTATTATACGGTTGGTATGAGAAATACAATACTTTACAAAACGTTTTAAGGCATTATTAACAAAAACAACAACAACAACATCGAAATATAGGTAACGTAACGTAAAGAAACGAAATGAATTTTTTATTCAGCATCGAAAAGTCTATTAACTTTGTTAATACCTGGGGTCCTACTACATCGATAGGAGTTGAACATCTTTCAGACACTGTCTCCTAAGCCCATTTCCCATCATGACTATCATTAGCGAAAATGTTTTTGTGTTTTTTTTTATTCTACAGAACTTTCAATTTTTTTTCTCATACGACTATTTTTAGTCATATTTTCTCCTCAATATATATCATATATCATCGAAACAGCTTTTTTAATTCTAAGGTTAATGGATGGAAAAATTTGACGCTTTGCTATACAAATCTTATCGTGCGTGGTTTACATAGTGCAACACGATTTGTGTAAACGACCTTTAACAACATTATTTATCTTTCATTATAAAATTCAGAAATTGAAATACATGATGACAATACGATAGATACGATGCTTGAGCCTTTGATTAGCTCGCTTGCGTTTTCATGGAATCTTGGCAATCGTTCTAGACAATACGACTTTACGAGATCAAAACAAGACCTTTCCAAATGATTTATTGATAAGCTAAGCAATCAACGAGAAAGATTGGCTATATACGATCTGTCGAGCTGGAGCTTCATAGTTTTCTTGAGATATTTACCATATTGATCAGCCTGATATTTTAAGACCAATTGCCTGGCCTTCCCTTTGTATTATATTTGCATTGTTTGAATCTTGACCGCCTGCGGAACTTGACATGCATGCTTGCTATTAAGGGACGCAGCATAAAATAAAAATTTGGCCATGATTTGTCCTTGAAAAGCCAGATATAAAAAAATGTTTTCATCGAGATCCCACAAGCTACAACAAATATTCAATGAAAATATTGCGCAAACACAGAAACAGCTTTGATTGGATAACTTTTCCTGTAAATAAATGGAAACCGCCTTAGCTGATGAGTTCTCATGAATCTCTCAAAATCTTCTTTAGCTTGCTTTATTTGCTTATTTATTAAGGTTTTTTTTTTTTCTTGGAATATTACAAAAGATCTAACAAACTAAATATAGCTTTCATTTTTAAGCAGAAGGTGCAGAAAAACAGCAAAGTCTGCAAATTAAAGTGTTTTGTAAAACAAAAATGAGAAGAGACAGGGTGACGGTTGAGAACAATATGTCGAAAAATGCCATGTAAGGAAACTATCGTTTGGTTTAATGCGAACAATGGATACGTGACGCGACCTGACGCCTTTGCCACAGATGAAAAAAAAGCTATAAAAATCGATCAAATTTCTGGTAATAACAGCCAGTTGGAATAATTTTTTTCTGGAGTACGCCTTATGGTATTCCTCTTTGCTAAAAACGTGAACTTATAAAAAAAATTTGCTTTAGGTTTTGTTGCCCTGAGGTCATTCTGAACGGATGTCATTGTGTTTGTTTTTCTTTAAGAACAAATAAACTGTAAATAGGATTTCAACAACATGTTGACAAACAGACTGAAATAAAACAAATTGATTCTTTATATATACTATGTTGCCTTCGATGTACACATATATTTACGAACGTTACAAACGAAATACTCGAATCAAGGTACTTGTAGTTGTGTGCAGAGCATAAAAACATCTACCGGTTTTCCGTCAAGCCCTTGTATGGCGGCAAGCAAAGCGCATAGACGGCCATATGACAAACTCTTACTTACTTACTTACTTACTTGCTTGCTAATTCTTTGTCGTAACTCTTAAAGTGGGCTAAGCTGAAATACTTCAAAGAAAGTGAAACGTAAAACACATGCACACAAAGTCAAACGTTAATAAAGTCATAAAGTTGTACAGAAATGTTATAAGAAATTTTACAAAAGCCACTTAAAAACGGGGCGGAAAATAATTTTGCTCAGTTCGAGTCGACTCGATATGTGAACACTTATCGTTTTCCTAAGATAGTCCCATTTGAAGGACTTTTGGTCATAGTCATCAGATCATCATAGAGACCATCATGATATACATAAAATATATATAATTTATCTCTTGGACCTAATGGCAGTGGCGGCGGTAATTGGTTGGAACTGGTATCAAGGAATTACTTACGGAGTGAATATAGAACTTTTGAAGTGCAATTATTGTGTAAGTTGCTATAGTGGCCGCCGATTAACATTTCGTTTCGAGGCTATGGAAGTGCCCGCCCATTTAGCCTATTTTCACAGTTGATTCGATAAATTAATTAAGTTTTAAAAATTTACATAAGTGCCAGTCTATAATTTTTCAAAGGATCGAAAGGATGATTTTAATCGCATCAGGCGGATCGTAAAAATATATATACTTCAAGGTGTAAATCAATTGAAACATTAGTGTATTCACTTATTCGATGTTTTGTTCCCTTTGCTAAACAATTCTTTTGAAATTTTCCAGATCTGAGTATACTCTTAAGTTATTTCAGATATGAACATAAAAACATCGATGCATTACTTATATGAATTGACATAAATTGTTTTTCCATCAGTTTTTTAAATGCATTTCAATTAATTTGCGAGAAAATTGCAAATAAATAAGAAAGAAAAGAAGACGACCAATCGAATCGAATCGAATGCTTTCAATGAATTATTGGAAAATCATAAATTTTATTCAAAACATTTAAATAATGCGAGAAATACCTTAAGCGGAAAACAAGCTGGAAAGCAAAATTCCTTCAATTTAAAGCAATAAAATTTCAATTAACATTTATTGATGTTTTATAAGCAATGTTTAACGCATTGGAGAAATGAGAGAGAGAGAGAGAGAGAGAGAGAGAGAGAGAGTGAGAAGGAAGTTTGAGAGAGAGAGAGAGAGTGATTGGGAGAGAGTGGGGGAGAGAAGAATGTATTCACAGAAAAGCCTATCAACAACATCCATTATTTATCAGATAATTAATTATTTTAAGTAATTAATTAATTTAATATTTTTAATTATTTCGTATGAAATTTTTAAAAAATAATTCGATAACAAAACACATAAATAAATGAACGATTGTTTACTCAAAGAGTCATATTTCTAAGGGGCGATATCGTCTTACGTGTATTAAAATTCGATCATTTCATCCTACCCACCACTTGTGACATAAGCTTCTATTCACTTTGTGCAGTTATGTAGGACACCAAAAAGCACTTAACATAGATTCACTTTTTATTAAGCTGGTCTGTCCGTCTGCCCGTTAAACCTACAAGCCGCAATGTTCGAGATATTTCGATGAAGTTTAGTACCCTGACGGTTCGGATGACTTCTTCGACTACTTCCTATATAACTTCTAAGTTAGGGTGGGGCATTTGATGTTGGGTCCCGGCCCACCATAGTGTTTTTACTTGCTTTTTCTATTATAAATTCATATTAAAAATATGGCAGGTTTTTACACATAAAAGCAGAAGCTTTAAAGAACTTTGAAGAAATTTTCTTTTTAAAATATTTTAGGGCTAAAGTGGAGACATGCCAGCTCTCTTAAAATATTCTTTTTTCTTTACTTGGCCTCTGCAAACTAACTACAGCTTACAATTTGTTGTCTGGGATAATAAACCAAAAATTTTCTAAAAATATGATTTCAACTCTTCTTCGAACCTTCGAACATTTTTTTCGAAAAATTTGTTATATAATTTTTTTTTTAAATTAAAAAGAAAATTAATTGAAACTCGGAAAAGATAGAAATGATTTTAGTTACATGGTGGACGTCATAACACACATAATGTATGTGTGTGTACAATATCTATATATATATATATCTATAGACATTTATAATCAAGCCATCTGTCAACTTTATTAAGGTTCAAACAGAGAACCTCGTGTTCACATTGTGGTCAGGTCAGTTAGTGATCTGTCGTTGATTTGCTGACAGACTTGAGCAAAAAGAGCCGGACGGAAGACGGAAAAGTTTATTTAGAAAACTCTAAGGCTAAGATCGCTAAAGCACCGCATTTTCGGACTACGTTTAAAATATCGAAGCAATCGAATGAAATTTGAAGGACGCGTGCCATCCAATGTAGCGGTAAACTCGAAAAATATAGTTTCGAAGAAAGTCTGTCGAAAATTTAATTTTTTTAATTCAAGTGTGAGCCAAGTTTTTCTAAACGAATTCAATATCCAAAAGAACTTTTTATTATATCAACCGATTTAGGATCCTTCTCTGAATAGAGTTGGACATTTCCGTCCTTCTATTCAGCTGAATCCTGCCCTTGTACATATTTTTATTTGCAAATTGCAGGCAGTAATTTTTGACAAGCATTGATGACATTTGGTACATGGACGTGTTTTGGCCCACTGACTAACAGTTTCGAAAATGGATTTAATTTCGAAAATTTTTACGATCACTCCATGTATTTTGAAAAAGTCTTTATGTATACGATTTTTAATATTTCTCTACAAAAACCAATGACAAATAGTATAACTCTATAGGTATACTAAATAAATATGGAAAATTTAGACCGAATGGGACCATGTTTTGGACCCCGTTCCCGTATAAACAACAGGATATAATGTTTAATATTTTGTGATGAAAATTGGTGGAAAATAGGGAGTGGACAGATAAATTTACGGTATAAATTTTAAACCAACCCGAGTTACTCTCCGCATTGGCTTCCAGGTGAGGATTGGGTTCCCATAGAAAATAAGCCAAAGCAGACATTTGAACCGAAATGGGTACAGAAGAATAAATGCTTTGACAAAAAAAAAATTAACTAAAGTCGGTCGGTTCAGATATTGGTTTCGCTAGCAATGGGCAAAAGATATCGGCTTTGTTGTTTTAAGACGAAAGTAAAAGAAAAATTGTATTGAGAGAAGTGGGCGGCTTAGTTTTGCTCGACTTATTTTACAACAAGGGGTTGAGAATGTTATCAATAGTTCAATGGATAAGTGATCTCGGTTAAATGGATTGCCTTATTCATCGTAATACAATATCCGGCATTATTTATTAATTGAAATTTTTACAGTTAATTAATATTTGAAATGAAACTCTTTGATTAACTTTAAGTTTTCTTTGGAAATTTCTGCATATTAGAACGATTTAGGCGGCCATAACTGGATGTATGTATAGAAACGAGTGAGTTCTTTTCATTCATTATAATTAGAACAAGTCGAGAGGGACAGATAAGCATATTTACGTACAGATAACAAATTATCAAAATTTATTTGAACGGCTGAGAAAGAGCAGGAATGGGAAAAGAAGAGAAATAAAACAACATAGGAAACAATTGTATTAACCTTTTGGGCGAATCTTCAATACTCACCGCTTTAAATGTATTGTATATGTGAGAAAAGTAAAGTCTTCTTGTTCATTGAAAGCGTATCAATTTTCTGATCAGATCGACGTGTTTGCTCTTCAGAAATGCAAAGGTAACAAAGTTTATATCATTACACGTTAGGGTTTGTTATAGTTTTTAAATTCAATATTTCAAATTTCTGGCTTATCGCGCTTTTTTCAATTTTTTGCAATTTTAACCAGATTCGAAGTTGGAGCTTGAGCTGAATCTAAAAATCTATATGCGTTATATGTTTTTAGCTCAGTTTTTTCCATTGCGAGCCTGCCCATCCTCCAGAACAAAGAAACGAGTGGAAGGACAGATGGAGAGACGTATTAAAAACAAAAAGAAAATACGGATATTTCAAAAGATTCGTTGGACACACCTGGAAGCAACTCAATCGGTCTACAATTTGGCCGGTCCCTTAGTTCTTACGTTAGGTCAATTTTCGGAATCATCGATACTCACTTTTGCTTGGTTGCAAACTGAATGAAAGAATCAGTATACGCTTAGGCATCGTTGGTAAGCAAAGTAAATGGAGTCAGCGATAATGTGATGCAAGTTTGCTTGTTTAGTCAATGCCAGAGAGTTGGGGTATTGTACCTCATTTTAATAGCGGAGTTATAGAGAGAGAGATAGAGAGAGAGAGGGAATAGAGTGTATGTTTATTTGCGGTAAAAAGACTGCAATTTAGTTAAACAACAGACTTTGTGGTATTGAGTTGAAATAAGATTAACGACGGATTGAAGAAATTATGTTTTATATATAAATATATAGACATAGTTGTGTATAAAATTTTTTGTTTTCACGATTTTATTTAATAATTTAATTAAAACAAAAAAAAAAAATAAATAAATAAATAAAAAATTCTTTCTTCAAAATGAGTAAAAAAATGTGGAATAAAATTTTTAAATCCAAGTCGAGTAAAAATTCGAAAAGTTTAGCGAGTTCAACTAAGCTGAATAAGCGAAAAAGTATTTACGAAGAATATCAACAATTGAACGCAACATTTGACGGCATCGCAAAAGCGAATATCGAGAATGAAAAAATCTCTTTAAGCATAGGTAGTAAGCAAAAATCTGCGTTCTCTAAAGTCGTTAATACGCTAAGCAGTAAGCTTTTGCAACAGGATACAACAAAAGATTTAGAAGATTGCTCGAACACCACTACTACTACTACTACTAACTATGCAACGCAGGGCGGTCAAGTGGAAAACTTGAACGATTTTAAAGCGAGTGAGTGACCACAAACATTAGATCATGAAACATTTGAAACAACAACTAACCATAGATTTAAAAGTACACCAATGGGCTCATTAACTACACAATCAGCTACAACAGCATCATCATCATCAACATCATCGCAATCATCATCATTGTGTACAACATGCCAGCGTTCATGCTTAAAGCGAATAGCAATTGTTGTTGTATATAAAATTGATGTTGCTTCGTCCATTGCAGTGACGAATAGCAACAACAATAAAAATAACAACAACAATAGCAATAATAATAATGATAATAATATTACTCTTGTTAATAATAATCATTACGCTAGCGATGGTATTTTAACAGCGCAAACGGTTGATCATGCGCAATTGAGCGTAAACGATCATTATCGTCCTACGGTTTTACAACAACCGCAACAATTACCGTTTACCAATGATGATGTTATATACAATTCACTTGCATCAATTGCTCTTACTACCATAACCACTAAACACACTAATTTGCATGCAGCAACAATAAAATGTAATTTCATTTTATTGCAATCAGAAACGATGGTTAAAATACTTTAATGTGAAGAAATTCTAAAGCACAAAAACACTAATTAAAAAAGTCTGCTTAACTAAGAAGCTTTTTAATGCGCCTAAGCATGCAAATGCTAAGGATATTAAAATTCATTACAAAAAAAAAAAAAAAGAAAGGAAAACACAAACTCTATTATGTTTTACAAGATATGAAAAATCATCTCTTCAAAGACGCGACTTAATCGCTTAACTGTCTCTTTCTCCGTCTTACTGTCTCCAAAAATAAGTACATTTTTACATTCATGTCGATTATATAAAATTCAGAAAGAAAACAAGTTAATAGATTATAGTCATCGGAGGCCGCATGGTCCACCATTTCCTCTAATACAATTCTTAAGTTATCTGCGTGCAAATATCAGAGGTTAGACCTTAAGGCCATAGAAAAGCTTACTTTTCAAGAGAACCATTACAAGGAGAGAGGTCCAATAAATAGACTAATGTGAGGCTTGTTTAGGACAGCAATTTTGTATATGAAGTCACTATTCTAGACCAACTTTCATCACAAAGTATTAGAAGTCAATTGTTGTTATCACCTTTTGTAAGAACTTCTACACGGGACGGAACTTCAAAAATCCCAACATTTAACATTTTAATGCTTTTTGTCGAAAAATCTAAAGAATTGGAAATTGCTTTCGTGTGTATGGAGGAATCGTAAAAATGGTCCGATGCAATCAATGGTCAATAAGCCTTGCCCTTGGGCCAAGACATTTCAATATACAAAGTTTTATCAAAATAACTCATGCACTGCGATCTGTGCGTTAAGCGCAGTAACACATGGATGGACAGAGAAAGGACAGACAAACTTAAATCGACGCAAAAAACGGTTTCGATGTCCATCTGTCTCAAGTTCTTTTGGGTGGTGCATACATCCATACAAAATTAATATACTTTTGGACAAGTATAGGTAAAGCCCACAAAAAGGTCAGAAAAGCATTAGATACATGTGGAAAAATAATGGGCGCGACCACGGTCCAGGCGAATTGGAAAAGTGACCATCTATAGCTAGGGAGTGCTACTCGCAGTTAATCGATCTTATTAAGGAGTGCACCTGTGAGCGAGGCAGACACGCCCATCAATTAATTTATCTACAAAATTGTTTGCATTGCTGGGATTATTTCATGTCAATGCCCATTCGCGATATTTTGAGTTAAAATTACGAGCGGAAAATCCACTGTGTCTTTTTTGCGAGTGATTTTGTATTATTTTAAAACGCGCAAAAAACATAAAGCGCTTAACTCTATTAATATCACCAAACGAAAGTCATATTTAATGCACATTTTTCTGCTCCTGAAAGGCAAACGCAGCACAACAGCAGACTACCAAACCAAACAGCCAGATTCGACAAAATATCCCAAAGCAATGTCAAGCAATCACAATAAGACATACCTCGGTTGAATGTTGCCATAACGCTATTGCGTGAAATGGAACCCCTTTCGGAGGAATTTATTTATGTCCCACAATTTATACAAAAATGTTAATTTTTATATCCTACAACACTTGCGGTACAAGGGCGTACTATGCTTGTGCGGATGTATGCAACGCCCAGAGGAAGTTGGGACAGATCGATGTCTTATCATACTGATCGTTTTGCGAATGCAGATTGATATCGATCCATGCAGAATCACTTTTTGAATAAATTTATGCTTGTCTGTTCGCCTGTCCGTCCGTTGTTGTCAACATAGAAGCTGCAAGCTGGAGATATTTTGATGAAATTTGGCACACTTTGGTACACTGGTTTGGTCCAAAGGCGAACGCTATTGAGAAAGATTCGGGTCAGACCACTTTTTCGATCACCTCCCATATAACGTCTCATTTTAAAAAGTCGTTATATGACCAACTTTAGGGTGGTATAGGGTATTTAATGGTGGGTCATGTTTCATTGCCGCGTTCTTACTTCTTTTTTTCATTTTCGAATCTTTTCTTCACAAATTATGATCCCAACCGTAGTAAAGTCTCATAGAAGTATTTTTGCGGAGTCGATGGCTTTATTATTATCTCTAAGCTGGCCGCCTTCTTTGCAAGAGTTCTTTTTAGCATTACATACTCATAATCAGTACATAATCTGAGCGTCTTATAAATAAACTCAATTAATCTGTTAAAAGCTAATTATGGCGAAACTGCATTTCCTCTATATTCTAATTGATTTTCAAGTAAACGTTCACCGAACAAAGGCATCCATTCATTGCTTCCATGTGTGCTAAAAAAAAAAAAAAAAAAAGAAGAAGAAGAAGAAGAAGCATCTAAATGTAAATTGAAAATCTCAAGATTTACACAACTGCAGATCATTGACCATTCGTTAGCATATACATGTGTAGTCAACGTTCATCTAAATTTTATTCTCTAAGTTTTTCATTTTTTTCATTTTTTTTTTTTTTTTTGATGAAAAACTTGATGAGTCATAGTGTGCATAGGAGATTGTTAAAAGAAAAATAAATAGTCTTTTTAACATTTTCAAATTAGAAATGAAAAAAATGTAAAAGAAAAGACATGTGAGGAAATTATGCTCAAATTACAACGAAACTCAGATGTTTCATCATCGTCATCATCATCATCATAATCATCATCATCATCATCATCACGACACATAACATGTAAAAATAATCAAAGGATGGGGTGACTAATTTTTTCGGGCCATTCTATCATAATAAAAACTATTCATAATTCCTAGCGAAAATTGTTAACAGATTTCGCTTGCAATGCCTTCTCCGCTCGCACATGCGTCACGCATCGCGAGCATTCTTAAACAGTTTAATTGGGGGCGGAATTGATCAAATCTCTTTATATTTATATGACATGTAATTATAATTCACCGTTCGTTGCAGTAAGTTTGGTCTTCAAGACGATTCTCGCTCTCTAAAGGCGCTCGTTACGCCCGAGATCAAGCGTTCAACGATCGCTAAGAAGCAACATACTCTTAAAATTTGACCAAGCAATTGTTTTAAAATATTTACGGTAGCTGGGACCACTGCGTATTTACGTATTTTGCAAAGAGATCACATCTACATATACATGTACATACATATTAGGTAAAGAGAGGCCTTCGTCAAAATTCACACATATTTTTCTTAGATCTAAACTGAACTTTATTAAAACAAATATGTGCCGCTTTGATCGATAACCTTTTGCTACTTCTTCAATAATATCATGGCATTACACTGTCAGGATGGAAGTTCTGAGACTTCTGAGCGCGAAACCACATTAACCCATTTCTTTCATTTCTATGGGAATCAGTTTCACATCGTTATGAGAGTTCCGCAGAGAGCGAAATAAGTGATAATGTTGCATAGCTAGACGATGGAATTCGAATGTCTTTCAGCCAATCTTCTTAATTTTTCCGAATCATAATAAACGTGTAGGGTTTGAACAATTTTTGATGCTTACCACCACTGTGCACTTTAATCGTATTAATTGATCACAGTAGAGAGTGGAATTAATCGTTTGGCCACATTGGGCCAACGCATAATGTACGTTTCCCTTGCAATCCCATCACACACGACGCATTAGCTCACATGGCGTCTGTCCGGATTACGCCATCGTTTGTTAAGTTTCATAACTCTTGGATCACAGCCTTATCATCATCATTGTGTATGACATGCCTTTTATCGCTTGTTGCAAGTTTTTTGAAAAATGTCTTGATTACGTATCGTTTCAGCAGCGATGCGAGAAAAAAATCAAGTTCTTCTTATGCCTAGCCTTACGCAGACGGTGCGAAACTGCCTTTTTCTTATAAGAATAAATATGCCGGTCTGTTCACGTAGTAGCTTGAAGCTCTTAAGACAAGCCCACTTTTTATTATAGCAATTCGCTATATCGAATCGGTTTAGCTTTCTGTCCATCTTTCTGTCAGTCCATTCGTCCATTATCTGTCCATGTATGTTTATGTCCTATATTTCGTATAAAGGTCACAATTTTTAAAGTATTTTGGCGATGATGCACTAGCATGTTTTGACACAAGATGACAATAGACTTAATCGACCCATCTTTACGATTACTCTCGTTTAATTTGGAAAAAATCACTATATGGCAAAAATATATAATTTTCAAAATTTGTGCACAAAATCCACTGAGTAATAGGATTTCATCATATGAAATTGATATAAAATATTTGAACCGGATAAGCAAATTTTTTTACCTTCCTCTTATATAAGTCGCCGTACTAAAGATAGGCCTTTATACGGGAAAAAAGTATAATTTTAAATATTTTATAATGAAAATTGGTCCATACAAGTATTTCGACATAAAAGTTAACTGTAACAATTTTCCACGGCATAGGTCAATTCTTGGATCGCTTCCCGTATAAGGATTTCTTATGAAAAGTAAGCCATTATATAACAAAGATGTATAATTTTATGATGAAAATGACTTCATAGAATTAATTTCATGGACTGAACCTCATTTCATATATAAGGGTTCTCTCGAAAACTTGGCGTTCACGAAGTCTACATTTTACTACTTTACGACAAAAATAGAGATAATAACATCTTTGATAAGGAAATTAAATCCCTCACATTGGTCGCCATTTAGTATAAAGCTCCTATAAAATGTACGCCTTTGAATGGAAGGGAACAGAGCATAATTGCTACAAAAATAAATAAACAACGGTATTAGGCGATGTGGTGTACGGTATTTAAGTGTTGGCCTTGTGCGATTATTTTGTTTTTATTTAGGTTGATTTCGTTATTGTGGAGAACATTTCTAAATTTTAATACCTTTGAAAAGTTTCGAAAAATCACATTTGAAAACAATGGGTAGCAATACAATAACTTAAACGCAGATGCTTCTTTAAAATTAAACAAATAAGACAATTGTGTTCGGTTGTCACCGAATCTTTTGTACCCATCACCTTTACCCTAAAAAACACAAAAGAAGTAAAAGAACAAAATTTTCATGTTCTATAATATGGAGTGGACGCAGCTGATACCTTCTTTTTTCAAAATAAAGGTTTTCGTGACATAGACGTGCGGGCGTTGCAAGCGTGTCCTGGGAGTCACTTCCAAATTGTTTTGCAAATTTATACGCGATATCTTCATTTTCGCTGATGGGGAACATTTACCACAAATATTGCAACGTTGCGTAGGCAGACAGATGGACAAACGAACAAACGGACGTGTTTAGGTGCATTCCAAATTTTAAACTCTCAAAGATTTTATATATTTTATAAAGTTGTTGAAGCTTGCTTCTGTTCCCTATTGAAAAAAAATTTAAATCTCGATACACTACAATATTGAGTGGGCGTGGTAGATATATAGGTGTTACACAATCGTCTATAGTATATGCGTTCAAATCTTTTGTACATTTGTCTGCTATAGTTTATGAGTAATGAGCAATCTTTTACTCCTTTTGTTCTCAGTTTACGCCGTGCTGGGGGCATGTCCTTCGAGCGATTTGTCCCATTCTCCATACCAACCTGCGTGCAAGAACTTCCAATAGTCATAGCAAATTTGAAGTCGATATATTTAATTTTGCCGATAAGAGAATGTTTTTCACAGACGGACAGACGGACATACTTAAAGCGATTTAGAATTTAATTTTGATCAAGAATGTATACACTTTGTATGGTTTCTGATGCTTGCTTCTGGGCGTTGCAAACGTTTTGACAAAATGATTATTCATTTACACATACACTCATTCTTCGGCATTATATCTAAATGAACATAAAGAGTAGAAATGACATGCAAATTTTGTTATCAATGTGTTAAAAACTTTGCGAAATTTATGCAAGAAATGTTAAAAATGAGAAACGTGTTTTCTTAATTATTAAAAGAGGAAAGTAATTCATTTAAAAGGGATCAATGTTAACAGTTCATCCATCGCGGACGGACGGAGAAATACTAAATTTATCTTTCGTTTTTGTAGTTGAAACTGTATAATGGGCATATGTTCTTGTACCAATCTGTGTCTCGACATTTATTGTTGAAACACTTACAACCGCATTGATTACAAGCAAAATATGAAATTTGGGCCAAGTGCTCCTAGTTAAAAGACGAACGGTCTGCTAATAAGTTTGCTTATAATAGTTACGAAATCTTAAATCTCGAAGTCTGTGCAAATTATTCTCAATAATCAAAAATTCAATTAGGAAAACAGTTTGCGGTCACTGAATTGGTAAAGAATCATACTAACGCAATTCCCCTTTCTTTGGACGTGCGGTCGAAAAGTAGGCTTTAAATTTTTCTTTACGACTTCCAGAACTATCGGCGCTTACTCGGACCAGAAGTGTCTAACTTATAGAACCTGTGAGCGCGAGAAAATCGAAGCCAATTTTCAAATGTGCTTTTACTGGAACAACAACTTTTTTGACGAAAAGGAGAAGAAATTTTTTCGGATTTTCCTTATCACCGTTTTTAATGTGTTTAGTTTGAGAGGTTCAGCATATTAATTACCCTTTTGTTAGTTCTAAACTGTACGGATTTCTCACTTTCTTTTATTGAAATACAACATTAGAGAAAGGAAATACCGGTAGTACAAAAATTGCTGAAGCATTTCCTCGCCTGTCTTTTGCTTAGGAAACGGAATTAAGTCAGAAAAAGAAGTGTTCAGAAATATTTTTGTCAATACAACATGAGATTGTTATCAAAGGCGGCGTTTTTTTGAAACTACTATTAATAACATAGATAGAAGTTTTTCTTTTTTAAAATTTTTATGCCCATCGTTGAAAGATGAGGAGTATATTCGTTTTGTCAAAACGTTTGCAACGCGCTGAAGGACGCTTCAGCAACTCAGTATAGTATCAAATTCTAACTCGATTCAAGCATGTTTGTCCATCCGTTTGTACAATCTCTGTTGTAAGTATTCTCCTGGCAAAAATGAAGCTATCAACTGCAAATTTGGGAGAAACCTTGGACGTTCTTCCATCAAGGTTGGTATTGAAAATGGACCAAATCGGTGAAACGACAGGGCTATAGTAGTAAGCACACTGCGAACACCCTTGCTTTTCAAAAGGAATCACCTTGTACTTAATAGCGCTTCCATCAAATGTTATATATTCGAGTTACTTATGAATTCTCAAAATTCACGCATATATGGAGGTAGACTTATATCATTTTCAAATAAAAGGGCTCTATTGCCCTTAACTTAGCATTTCCTGAAATTGGCTTTAATTAAATAGTAAATCTTTGCTAAATAACGACAACAATTACAATTGCAATAAAAGTTGGGGCAGAGAGTAGCAAGTTTAATGAACCGTAAATATAGAGAAAGACAAATAGATTTAATGATAAGGAAAGTGAATGAATGTGCATTTAAAGCAAATAAATAGCTAAGCTATCTTTATAAAAATGTAACAAACTTTACTATCTAAATGCATTAACTAAATCAAAGGCATTAATTAAAATAACTAACAACTGCAACAACAAACGATTAATATAAACTTAGTTTTTTATCAAAAAGCACAATAAATGCTTGTAAAGAAAGTTCGGTACTTTCTTCGATCGACATTTTCATATAAATCCAATCGAAGAATGAATGAATATCCTCCCGTTATCTATAAGGTGTTAAAGTTTACTTAGCGAAATCTTCCGAGAACGACAAATATGCTTGAAAAGCAGTTTAATGTTACCAGCCCACTTACAATGGACCGAATAAAGCATAACAACAAACCATACTTTCATCTCGGATATTGCAAGTTAGTTCGATAGAACTGGGCAGGGATGACGTGCGAACTAAACTCATAATAGTCAAAAATTTCTTAATAGATTTGCTCTCAATTCATTCGAGAGTATCTCATAATTATATTTGCACTACATGACGGTAATTGAGATGGTCGTGTGCGAAAGATGTTGCATGTCACAAAAAATTATAATTTTTTCTATATACATGTATGCAAATACCAAATAACTTTTAGAAAAAAGTATATTAAATGCATTTTTTCACACCCGCTCTCGCGAAATATATATATATACATACATACACATACATATACATGTACCTAAATTATATGTAAAATCCATGTATAACGCTAAGCATTAGGATATATATATACGCATATATATACATGGGCTTGCAAACGTTGTTATGGACAATTTAATACGAACACCTATTATATACAAAATATTTATTTATTAATAAGGTGTTGGGCGAACAGTTGCTTGCAGAACACCTGCACTTCTGAATGGTTTCCAATGAAATGTTATTCCATTTCTGTGCTTCAATTACATTGGCGATAAAAATCTTTCTCACCGCCCGTTCTACAATTCCCCATAACGATTAAATTATGTTGGGATCAGGTGATTGCGTTGGCCACGGAAGATATTTGATGATATTCCAGTGCTCCACGAATTGAACCTGAATCTTCTTGGCTGGGAATCAGGATCATTTTCTAAATCAATCTAAGTCTGCCTGTTTGTCTATCCGTCCGTCTGATGTCTCTCCATGTTAGTTTGTGTTCATGCTTCAGGTCGTAATTGTTGAGATATTTTAATTAAATTTGATACACTGACGGACTTTGGTCCAAGGACGAATGCTATTGAAAATGGTTCGGATTGATCCACTTTTTCGGCCACTTCATATATAATGCCTTATTATGAAAAGTCTTTACATGGGAAAAAACATCAGTTTTCAAAATTTCTTGGCAAAAGTGACTAAGTGGATCGGCTGTGACAATTTTTTCAATCCCCTCTTGTATAGCCGTTCCTGCTGAAACTATAGCTTTACGTAGTGAAAAGGTCCAATTTCCAATATTTTATGGTAAAAATTGACAAAGAAATCTGCCTCAAGGAATTTGGACCTATTCTAGGTCTATTTTTTGAATACCATTGCATAAAAGAATTCTCATCAAACCTAAACCCTTATAGGCCAAAAAAGCCTAATTTTTTGTGATGAAAATTTGCGCATGATATTAATTAAATAAAATAATTAATTTAAACCACATGAGTCTATTTTCTCCCTCACTCCATATAAGAAATCTTATGATATTTTAATAATTCATAGAAGTGTCCCAGCAAAAAAAATTAATGATAGGGAATTTCGATCACATAGGGCCCCCCTTATATAGACGATATCACGAAACACAAACTCTTGTATGGAGAGAAAATCTAACCTCCCAATATGCGGGCGTTTATGGAATATATGCCTTTGCATGCCTATTACCAACGCGAATAACTGTGCTAGCCAACGTGGTGTAAGGTATGTAACGGTCGACGTCGCAAATCAGCATAAACCCTATGCTATTGAACAAGCACGCAACCCATTTATGAGATAATTATATTGTTTTTTATTTCTTTACTTTAATATTTACACGCATTAAAGTTCCAACCCTAGGCCTATAGGAGAAGAAATATTTCTTAAGTGAATTAGAAATTTATTCACCGCTCACTGAACACAACGAAAGGAAAGAGAAAACACCAACGTATTTTAGATTCCTTTCCTTACATATATAAGAAGTTTGTTGATATCCCGCTTAATTGTAAATAAAATTATTGTTAATATGTCCTCTGAATGGAAAAGTATTCAAAACTGAATACGATCTTTAATGTAAAGCGATTGCTTTTTTTTCACGTATTATTTTTAATGTTTAACGTGAAATGTTCAAAATATTTAAATTGTTTCGAACTAACTTGTTAAACTGAATGAGTTAAATTGAATGAATAAAGTAACGATTGCGGTAAACCCTTTTTCTCAAAAAATACACTTTCGAAGCATTATTGAAAATTAATGAAAGAATATATAGAAAAATTCTTTGACAAAACCAAGTTTTTATTGAAAGGAACATACATTAAACTACGATATTCTTTAATAAATTTGTATATATTTTTTATAGATAATAGCAACGAGATTACAACACCCACGGAGGAACCAGAGTCATTAGCCAGCACTTCGCTGGCACCATGCCCAATCTGTACACGTACCTTTAATACGTTGACACTTAGGAAGCATGTGGGCATATGCGAAAAAATGGCTGCGAAGAAACGCAAGGTTTTCGATTCGTCTCGTCAGAGGCGTGAGGGAACCGAGTTGGCTTCGTATTTGCCAAAGAATTTTGGTTTACCAGAAAAGCCAAGCACTTCGACAACATCCGTTGTTACTCCTACAAAAACTGAAAGAAGTCAATCACCATGTGTGGCTCAGGTAAAAAAAACAACAAAAAAAAAATTAAAGTAAATGCAAGCAATGAAAATATATTCTAGGTTGCCTCACCGGTATTACCGCGAAAAAAAGCGACCGAAGAGCAGACACGTTCGACCGCTAGGCCGGCCGCGCGTAAAGCAGTGCCAACAGCGCCGGCGCCCGCTGCCGTAGCAACTGCAACGGATGCGGTTACTCCGGCAACGGTTGCTGCAGCGCCATCTCTTGGCACTCCAAATCGAGCACAGCGTGTACGTTCTTCAGATCGTTCTTTAACGCGCCGTGGTCCGCATCCTCCCCCAGCTGAGCAATGTCCCCATTGTGAACGTAGCTTCGGTGTCAAGGCCTACGATCGCCACGTGGAATGGTGCAAGGAAAAATCTCTGCTTGCCGCCAGGAAGCATGTTAATTCGAAAGCTGATGAAAGCGCGGCTAAGGCTAGATTAGAAGCGCGCACTAAATACCGTGCTCCATATTTAAGGTAAACAATCGAGGGCCTTTTGCTTTAATATCACAATTGCAGTCGGTTTTTTCTTTTTTTTTCTCATCTTTAAAGAACTAAGCGTTCGATTAATCGTGAAAAATATGCGGGGCTAGCCGACGAAGAGTACAATCCGGAAAGTCCGAAGTCAAACAACTCGCAAAATCTTATAAGCGAAACAAATAACAGCAGCACGGCTAACAACGAGAACCTAGTATCAAAATCCATGTCTTCATCCGTGGCCAGTGAAAGGTAAGTTAAGGACAATTCTGAAAATTTAACGCAATTCTTTTTCAAAGTCTACGGAACCACTTGCGATACTTGATATGTAGTAGCTTTGTAGTATTTACAGAATTCACTTCGCTCTAAACGCATTGATTTCTTGCTTATTTTCGTATACACATCGACGCACACATTTAAAAAAAAAAAAAAAAATTAAAAATAGCAACAAACAACATGCCCTACAATGAATAACAAAGTGTTGTTTTTATTTTTTTTTTTGGAAATTTTTTCATTTCAATGTCAAAGTATTTTAATGTCTATATCGATATATATATATTATGTGTGTGTATTTCTTTTTTGTTCCTTTTCACTTCATAACTCCGCAATGAATTATAATCGTTCGATCAACATTTTCAACAGAAAACTTCAAAATCCTCAAGGAAATAGTTCTGAAACGGCCACAAATCGTGTGCGTAAAAGTTCTCGTGAAAAATGTCAAACCCCACGACCAAAACAACAAATAAAGGTCGAAGAAGATGTCGAACCAATAGCAAAATTCGAAGTTGCAATGCCCGACTTTCACTATATGAAAGAACAAAATAAAAAATTAATGACAGCGAGAAATAAAACGTCGAAAATTAACATTAAATCAAATACTAGAGCAATAGCAACGCCGTTACCAACAGCAATGTTGCCAATTGCTTCCGTGTTAAAATCGAAACAGATATCGGCGAAATGTGAAAATGAAAAGACGGAAACTGAAAATGTTGTTAAGAGCTTGCCGTCGGCGATGGCCGACAAGAAAAGTCTTAGCAGTCTATCATTGAAGTCCACGCGACAGATTCACTTTAAAGATGATTTCGGCTGCGATGACCACGGGGACCCGGGGAAAAATGAGCCAGGTATTCTATAAAATATATGCCGTTTATTACACTGGGCTGTGAATCGACTGTGAATTGAGCCCTCGCCGTATCAAAAGCAATCAGCCATTGCTTCTCCTAACGGAAGAGTTTGAAGAGAGGAATTATTTGATGTCACTTAGAAGTTTCTTTTTTTTTTTTTCTTTGGTTTAGAAGCTTTGCTCGTTTTATGTTTCACATTTATCTTTACTTTAAAGGCTTGAAGTAATAATATTCTCAAACTAGCCAAAGCAATTGGCAAAGCCTAGCTTTTGATCTCTACGTGCTAAAGTGATTCAATTGAATTGAAGAGTTCTTAGCCGTTGTGTTGATAATAAAAGGGGCTAATATCTGCATTAAAGGGCTCACAAAGTTCATTGACATCCCTCGTCGAACTTTACTTTCAATAGTGCAAATCTATCTCACAGCACCAGCAGTCGGAAGCCTAAGTCGGAAGTTAGGTCGATGTGAACATGTTTAGTAATAATTCTTTTATCGATCGGTTTGAGTTATTCCATATACTACAGATAGAAGCTACAACATGTAAGCTTCCAGTGTGATAGTTTGTTAAAGACCTAGAACCAACCGTGAAAACAAAATGCAAAAAAAAAAGCAGAAAATGTTTTCAGAACAGCTGTTGCGTTTCCTTGGAAATATGTATATAGATTTCCGTGTCATTGAAAAATACAGCTAAACACTCTATGGGCAGTTAAGAAAGATCAAAACACTGTGTGCTTATTAAGAACCCCCATGACCATCCAAAATTGTTCGAGAATATCTTTCGCCAGACATATTCTCGTTAAATTAGATTCTCGTTCAAAGTGTTTTTGTAATGGGCTTCCGAAATACTTCCACACCCTAGATATCGGGCTTAAAAATCCTAAAGTATAAGATCTGCACATAAAGTGACGTAGGGACAAAGAGAGTTATTTTATTTAGCAAGAATATATCTTCTGATGAATATGATGATCTTTTGGAAAAGCATCAGAAATGAGAGTCTGGCGGATATACAGATATAGAATTCTTTTCTTTGTTTTTTTTAGCAGTGAAGCAATTTTTTAATTTAGCCCCAAAAAGTCGTGCGATGTCATTTTATGATAGCAAACGTGCATACAAATGTAACGACAATGAATTCCACATGTAGTGGTGCGCTATTCTTCCGTAGCTGAATAGAAAGAAGCTTAGGCAATGTCTCTCTGCTTAATACGATTATACGGCTGCATAGAACTGCAATGAATTGTTGCTTACATTTCCTCGTTTTCATAATCACCACCGAGACGTTAGGGATATAATTATTTCGCCAAAACGTTTGCAACAACATCCAAAAAGAAACTTCACAGCTATTACAAAGTATGCCTACTCTGAATAAGTGCCAAATTCTGATCCGATCTGGGCATATATCTGTTTATACGTACATCGACTCCAAGGTTGGCATAAACATGGGAAGCTAACATTGACATGATCAGAAAACTGACTACGATGCAGCGAAACGTAAGAAGACTTCCTTTTTTGAAAGCGAAATTGAGTTCGAGCTAATGTCTCATAGAGTGTTGTAGGTAGAAGATAAAAATTTTCTCTTATATTCTATTAGTAGGTCTACAGTACATATTCAAAACCGGTAGAAGTCGCCCGCACCCATCCGATATTATAGAGCATCAAAATTTGTATTTTTCTTTCTTTTGAGTTCACACTCAGCACAAAGTTAGTGAGTACAAAAGATTCCGCTACAGCCGATTGCAATTTTATTACTTCTTTTCTCATTAAGACACAAGACTTGAGTTTTATGATTACATCATTCGCCGTTTTTCTTAGTAAAAAAAAAAAATAAAGAAAAAAAAAAAACCGAAAGAAAAAGAAGAGCAACTACTTGATTCCTTCGTGAGTTTTAAAGAAAACAGTATTCGAAAGCAACAATAACAACTTTATAGTTGATCTTACCGTTGTCTTGTTTTGACGTGATACCAATTTTCATATGCTAAGGTGAAGTGATGCATGCATATTTCCTTGCATTTGCTCGACAAGAGTTCAACTGAAAACAGCCACTTTGAACTTTTGGAATGCATTCATTACTATAGCGACATGCATTTTATTGTTCGTTTTAGAGAGTGGTACGACGGAAGCTAATCTAAATCTAGCAACAAGTCTTACATTCTATGCTTCACCCAAGAAGCAGGGAGCGAATGATCAAACTATTCAGAATATCCCTGAAAATTCAGTGCAGGAGATGTTGACTATGGAGCAGTTTTTTAATAAGGATGATTTCGTAGAGGTGGAATTAATCCGTTCACGTTCACCATCACCGAAAAAATTGCACTTTCAAAACATAGAAAAATTGGCGTACCTAAGGCCGCCGCCAGTAGAAAAGTTGGATTTGAGCACCACAAACGCAAATCGCGACGAGGTAACGGATACGGAGAATGTTGATCTAAGTCCATTTCCAGACAATATACTTAAAATTTCGCCGTCACCAAGAAAACCGTTTATTAAACCCATATATAGCAGGGGTATGACCGGAGATGAACGGATTGGAAATCATCTTGACGAAAATGAAGGAATACGGGTAATACCGAAGTTGGCAACGCCAGCCCTGAGCAGGTTACCCTCAGCGGAAGACGTCAGGGTCATATATTCGCCTATTAAAAAACATGAAGTTAGAGCTTGTTATTCCGATAAAGAACTTACAAAATCCCCAGTTAAATTTCAACGTAACTTGTTCTCAAGTCCTGAGAAAAAAGCAACAAGTGAAAGAAATCGGCTTTGTATGTCTCCTACAAAATCTCAAAGAAGTCTCAAAAAGGAAGTAGAGAGCACAGAGAATTTTGATGCAGGCTTGAAAACTCCAAGAAGTTCGCGTTCGCAATACAGACAACTGGCGGCTTCTATATTCGAAGAACAAGAATGCTTGCAAGCTCATGATAATGCGAACGCTTTAAAAATTACTGCGAATTCTGCGGCTAATACCGACGTCGGCTCAAGCGATCAAGAGGATGGTTTATGCCCTCTTAATAAAAATTTCAATAGCTCTAAGACAACTATTACGAAGTCGGTGCACAATTCCGAAAATGAGGTTAGCGATAATGAACATAACGCAATTTCGGAAAGTATGGTCAAGAGAAGTGCATCAAATAGAAGTTTCACCATAAAAACTGATCGTTCTCATGACTATTTGATAGCAAGATCTGAATCTAATTTAAGTTTCAGTGATTACGAATACACCGCAGTTTGCCCAATAATCTCAAATGCAATGCAGCGACAACTTAAAAGTTTGAGCAATCGAGATAATGCCGTTACGCAACAAGAAGGGATTGCGGCCTCCGAATTGGAAAAAATAAGAAATCCAAACTCGTTCCACAAATACGTAGAAAAAGAAGTTAGTAAAAATTTGTCAAAAAATAGTAAGGATTCTAATCACGAACGATCAGAGGTTAGCATCAAAAAAAGCATGAAAAGGTCAGATTCGCCCAATAGCTTTTCTGAAAGGGAAGACCGTTCAGTTGCCGAATTAAAACAGACCTTATTCATGAAATCCGAAGCAGACAACGTTAACAAATCGAAAACTAACATGTCAGAGAAAAAATTATCCAATGAATCGGGAAGAAAATCTCAACGTAATATGGACAAAAATAGCTTGTTGAGAGATTCCAGCGACAGGCGAAATAGCGAAAAAAGAAAACAATCGTCGGGACATTGTGGCAAGCAAAGACTTAACAGATCTGAATCAAAGAGCAGCCTTTCGGATAGAGACGAGGTGTACGAGAACTCAGAATCCACGAAATTATCACAACGTAAATCACAGATGAAAAACAGGTTCACAAGCGGTCTCGATGAACAAGAGTTTTCAATTAAGAAGTCAGTAACGAAAATATTAAAATCATCCGAGTCTGAAGTAGGAAGTTTGTCTGGGAACGAACAATCTCGAAAAACTTTCAGAACATTGCATCGTAGGTCCCAAAACACAGTGGAGCTTAAGGCTAATACTGAGAGGTTTGATTACAGAGACACAAGTAAGAGAAGTGCAATTACAAGACATGATTCAAAAGAGAGTTTTTCTGAGAAAGAAGAACGAGGCGAAGCATATCAACGTAAACGAGAAAAGTGGTTCTCTCCGGAGGATTATTGCAGTAACGTGGACGATGATACTGGTGTACTCACATCCTCTAAAAAGTCGCAATGCCTAACAACCGAACGGAGTCAATTATCTCCCAAAAGAATGCAATGCAAATCAGGACATAAAGCAGAGTCTGGTGATAACAAGTTAAAATCAAATAATGACGATCCATATAGACTGTCAAGGATGCATACCGTGGTTATAAAACGAAATGTTTCGGGGGAAAATCTATCGGAAAGGACAGAGTCTCCAGAAAAATATACAAAACTAAAGAAAGAAAAACGGAGTTCGTCTAAAACAATTCATAAAAGAGAAGCCAAACTCAAAGACAATTTTGCAGATGTAGAAAGTGACAAAAAAAAAATATTAAAGCAACGGCCTACCGCCCGAACATTCAGAATATGCGGAGATCAATTCGAAGAAAAAATTAGTACTGATTTCCATACGCCAAGCGACACAGACGACGATAATATGATATATGGAAATTCATCAAAAAGGGAAATAAATGAAGATAGCACTAAGCAGTCAAGGACCAGTTTGCAATGTGCTAACAGTACTGAAGAAATACGTTCCTTGATACCGAATTTCAAAAACTGTTCGCCACCTGATTGGCGAAACACGAATCGTTCTTCTCGTTCACCTGCCAGGGGAAAAGCGTCGAAAGTTGCCAGGAAAGAAGGAGAACGCAGTGACACGCCTCGAACGTCTAGCAGAGCTCGACATTCATTGAGACCATCAACTCCACCTCCGCCACCTCCAGGTGTTACACGGATTCCAGTTAAACCTATGTCGTTGATACCAATCAACACATCTTTTCCAGCAACACCCCCACCAACGCCAAACAATTCGCAAACCCTAGTAATGCAAACTAAATTAGAAACAAGTCCCATTAAATCGCTAAGTATTTCCCGACCAAAACGTAAAAAGCATATGAGCTTCGCCAGTTCCAATATTTTACCTATGAAAGCTCTGCCTTTAGGCACGGAAAGTATTGATATGTATGGCTTTTCAGCTTCTGCACATTCAAAGAGTTCGTCCAATCGAAACCATGGTGCTAATGAAATAAAAACAGTAGATAGTGCCACGGAAACAGCGAACTATGAAGAAAATTCAGATACAGTGCAATCGAATGGAAAAGACAAGGTTACCAGAGAACAGCGGAAGTCACGAAACGATGGTTCCTTTAAAGTCAGGTAAGTATTTTCAGTAACCTACTTTAAGTTTGGACTGAAAAACAACACTAATTAGTTTTGTAAAATTCGTCCCTATAGACTCGTAAAGTTCGAACATAAGTATCGCAAGTTCTTAGGATAAATTCGACACAAAACTTGATCTTCTTTTCTTTCAGCGGATTACCCGATAACTACGATCCTTTCGTTTCGGCTAAACGCCAACTTGAAGAGCTACTGTCACCCTCAGTTGCCGTAGTACAAGGCATTTCAATGCCTGCTTCACCGGCACTGCCGACACTCACATCAACACCATGCAGCACAAATTCTAATACACAAACCAAAATGACAACTTCCCTCACTCTTGGCAGCACAAACACATTAAATGCTAGTCATCATCAGTCACAACAGCAGCATCAAAAACCGAAAACACCTGTTCTCGCGAGATCATTAAGTTTCCGCAGAACTTCTTCTTTGCGTGGTCCGAGACGTTCGCCATTGCTATCTGCGAGGCCACCATTGTTTGCCCAAAAGCAAAGACCTACCATACAGCGGGGCCTCTCAGATGAAGGTCCTATTTCCACCAACTTTCTTAAGCCAGAAGAATTTGATGAGATGCCTGTACGTTCGGTATGCGTCAACGATTTTGCTTTGAATAAAAGCCCGCGTGTGGTCAGACGGGACACCTCTGCTTTAAACCGTAAACAGCCTCTAAAATTTAATGCAAATGTTGCAAATGGACTGAGTACCACCTCGAACCTTTCACCCAATCATCAAGATAAAGAAGAGTCTACCTCTGACGTGACTATAAAATATGTAAGCAAAACCGATTCTTTGGCTGCCTTCCTCAAGTACGAACATGAATTAGAAAAACTAAATAACGCAGACGATAAAACGAATAAAGACACGCCTTTGAGTAGTAAAGAGTTAAAAGAGAAAAGCAACGCTTTGAGTAAACAAAACTCTGCCAAAAGTGTTAAAGCGGAGTGTTCCGAGAAGAAAGAACATATTGAAAATTGTGAACTACCAAGAATCTCAAATGCGGTCTCAAAAAAAGTACTGTCTAATGATCATGAGGCAACAAAAAACAATAAAACACAAAGCAAATATCAGCAAGTGCGTTTAGCTCCTTTACACAAACCTATCAATTCCTTAAACAGATCCCAGATCGCACCACTAACACAAGCTTCTATTACATCTACTTCGCCGATTACGAACAAACCTTTAACACCTTTAACACATAAAATAAAACTGCCTTTAGAGAATCAAACAAAAACGGTGGCCTTAAGTTCAATATTTGGTGATAACAAGCCAATACGTAAGTCCTTAGATACGGGTGGAGATTATATTGATCCGAAACTTATCAATAGAGTTGATAATCTATCCATAAATGTGGACAGTACACACCACGGTAAGCCCAAATCACATCTTGATTCAGATAGTTCTGAAGCACGTAATGACACCTTTTCGTCACCTTCTTCGTCCTCGGAAGCATCAGCCGCTACTTCTGTTGTCAAAACACTATCTAAGTTGAAGCCTTTACCTAAAACAGATAGTATTGCCAATAATGCAAATCCTAATCTGGTATCCCCAAGTCTTAGTTCTCACAATCAACAACGTTGCTCAGTTGAAGGTCGTAGTTTATTAAAAAGAAGAATGCGTTTCGGACGTAATCAATTTCTTTATGATGCTTCACCTGAGGCTGACTCGTTCTCAGCCGACGACGAAGGCAATCGTTCATCGATTGAATACGATGAACAAAATTTCTTTAAAGATGAGCATCCAAAGAGTTCCGAACTTTCCGGAGCACAGCCGGAAACGGCTAATAAATCAATTTTGTTTCCACCGTCTTTCGATGATTTCGATTTTGAGGAATTTTTATCCTCGTTTGAGAATGACGAGGAACAATTCCCGTTATTTAAAGATTGCCGAGAATTTCTAATGAATCGCTCATCTAAAAAACAACGTCTACCAAACTTCAATTCAAATAATACAGTTAGCACAGATCAATCGAAACAGAAGCAGGATGCATTGATTAGCAAAAATGTGAAAGTAATCCCATCCCTAGCATCCCAACAGAACACCAATACCTATTTTCAATTTCCTTTTGATAATCTTCATAGTCCATCCTTTTCCTATCACAATAGACGCAAAACGGAAGATTCCTTACCGCAAGACGAAGAGAATTGCGAAGAAAGTACCGAGGAACTAAACGCAAAGCAATTGGAAAGCAATCAAAAACGTGAGATTTTTATAAGTATTGAAACTGAACAAAATGATTTAGATCGGTCACCGATTTCCCCAAATTCTTTGCGTCATATGGTAGGAAATTCGCAAACTGTCGTGGAAGTGGAAATGGATGCTAATGATAATAAATTTAGTAAAATCAGCGATGACGACATTAGGCACGATTGTAATTCGGCGGGCAGCTCCAAAACCTATGTAGCCGACAGTCAGTTGCCTAACGTTCAACTGAATAACGCCAAGAATCTTTCGCAAAAAGGCCAAGAAGAAAAGAAACAAAAGGAAGCACGTAGCGCAACCAGTAAATCAACTAGAAGCGTAAATAAAGTAAATAAGGCAACAGCCACCCCCAGTGGTGATGCTTATGCGGATTCCGACGAGTTAAGCAGCTTAGATGGTTATCCACTTTCTTCTCCCACCACTCGAAGAGTCGTCAGCTCCAAAGCGAGTGCAGATTCAGCTTATGGAAGGTAAAGTAATTCAAATACAAATTGAAATAAAAATGAATGTAACCTCTAATAAGTGAAAACTTCTTAGTTTGTCACGTCAAAGATCGTCAGAGTCGACAAGTCCCAAGCATACAATGTTCCCCCCACGAACCCCGGTAACTGCACCAACGGTTTGTAGGCCAGTAGCAGAAGAATCTGCAAATGTACAAATGCCAATAACAGCTCATAAGAGTCTTACGGCGACTTCGGTTATGCGTACTCGTCCACTTAGCGCTTCGTCAAGTGGCAGTTCCGAAAATGGCAACTTTAACAACAACTATCAAATGCAGCAAATCTATCCGACCAATAACAATGCCGACAAGGAGCTGCATAATTATGAAGTCAACAACAACAACAATAACAATAACAGCTACAGCGGACTCAATACGCCTTTGAATGTTTCCACGCAGATGTATAATTTAAATTCAGCGATGAGCACAAGTATGAAAATGTCGAAATTCTGCCACGAATGTGGCAGCAAATTCATAGTGGAACAAGCTAAATTCTGTATGGATTGTGGAGTTAAACGTATTGTTTTGTAGAAAAAATTATCTCATCCAATATGTCATTCATTAACATTTAGTTATTGTGTTACATATATAAAATCATAAACATATTATATATAGATTGGCTTCTTTTTTCATTTTTTTGATAAACCCACTTACACCCATATGAAAAAAAATATATTTTTATTAAAAAAAAAAAAAGAAAAAATAAATAAAAAGAAAAAAATACTTTACACACAATTATTTGAAAAAATTAACTCGAAAAAAAAGAACAGTAAATTAAAAAAAAAAAAAACAACAACAACAAACATTTAAAATGCATCTAGAAATAATTCTGTAATTGTGCGATTACATAATTAACTTGCAGAAAGAAATTATTTTTATTAAAAAATTTACATTTGTTTTCAACATTTTTTCTTTTTTTAATCGGTATTTAGTTTCTCGCTTTTTTGTTTTACTAATTTGAAAAAGCAAACGCACGCAATAAATCAAACTTATTTTATTTTTTTTTTTTTTTTTTTTTTTATTAATAAATGTACTGTAAAATTTTTAGATAAATTTCGTTTTTATAAACTTTAGTGTTTAAAAAAATTAATAAATTACAAAAATTTACTTTTACTTTTTTACCATTTTAAACGTTTTTGTTAACACAAAAATGCATTAATGTCTCACACACTAAGCCAAATTTAGTTTTTAATTAACTTTAATGTTATAAAAAAATTTCCAGCTATTTCGTATATATATATATATAATATATATAATAAAATTTTATTTTTTGTTTTCTAATTTTTCTTTTTTGATCTTTTTTTTCTCTCTTTGGAATAGATTCTGCGGTTAGAAGATTCAAATGAAAACCCAAACCACTTATATATATACAATTTGCATATAAAATTTTCTTTTTAGCACATAATTATATTTAAAATATGAAAAATTTTTTTTTTTTTAATAAAGAAAAAGTTTATAATTTCACGAGATATTATTTCATATATAGAAGCCTGGCAATGCAAGTATTGTTGTATGGGATAAAAAAAAAAAAAAAAATTTCAAATGTTATTGAATGATATATGAAAAATTGCGCAGAGCCTACAGTTCCAGTATATATAAAGAGAAAAAAAAAATTGAAATGTTATTGATTGATATATGAAAAATTCGATTTTTAAAAAATTCATTTACTTTGTTCAAAAAGAAATTTCAAGTCGGGATGAATTCAGGGTTCGTCACACGAAAATTGACATCTTCTCGGACCAATTCGATGAATGCACGGAAACGCTGTCTCCAATTGGATGATAAAGTGGCCGATCACGTGTTCAACCTGTATACGAGAAGACCAACGTGAAGCGGGAAAATAAACGGCGAAGCAAAAATTAATTGAAACCTAATTTACTAATCGTATCTGCTTCTATCTTCATTCATTCCTTGGCTTGAAGATATTTTAGCTTAAAATCTGTCTATGGCAAGCTCGGACTATAGTTTTTGTTCTTTAAATCTACTCTATAATTATTTATCCTTATCTGTTGTAGCCGTCTGCTACTACAGTTATATTTGCTATGATGTTTCCAAGCTTTAACAATTTGAAATAACCTTGGTTGCCCTCTGAACTGAAAGAACTTTCTTTAACTATTAACACTAGAACTACCGACCCCTAAGCCCAATTGAAAAATTTGTTCCTTGCAAAAGGAATTTAATGCTGTACAGAACATTTTATTTACCACGTGGGACCATGATCCCTTAATGAGAATGCTTACATTTTATCACTTACACATTGATAAGACTAATAAGTATAATAAGGAAAATTGAAATAAATTTTCTTTCAACCTTAATTTATTTTTATAATATAAAGTAAATTATTTGGTATAAAATTTATGATTTTTCAGACAATCTACCCGTTGCACTTTGCAACGTCATTTAAAAGATCTTGTAAAAAAATTCATATGAAAAACACAAAATTTGTTCCAGTTATGTTACGAGCCATTTTGACAAATGGAGCTGCTAGCAAAATTCGTTTAAAGCCTTACATCTTTGCTTTAGACCTATTTTTCTTTGTCATTTACTTGTAATTACTTTGAAATCTTAACATAATAGAAGGGGCTTTTCAAGTCCAAAAATAAACTTCCCAGACCACTCGGTGAAGAAAAGTCCGACATTAACGGGAAAAAATTTCTTACAGGCATTGAATTTTTTTTCGACACATTTTAAAAGGTATGAAAGGGCATTTCTTTTCTGTAAAATATACAGCTGTTCCCTCCTTTGAAAATTGTTACACATAAGCTAATAAAAGAGCAGTAAACATTTATTATAACATCTGAACGTAGTCTAGAAAAGTAATTTAAGACCGAACTGTACGGTCTACAAAAATTTTCCAACAAATGAAGAACTTTCGATCATCACATACTGCAGAGATCTACGCATTACAATAAACTGACTAATTCCTATAACCAATGCAATAGATATAAAAATTCTAACCGATCAACTTAAGAACATTGAAAATGAAAAGAATCGGTCTGGCATTTCGCGAAATACTCATCCCTATTCACTTGCCAAAAAACAGCACAGACAATGATTTGTCCATCACATAACTGTCCGTTGTTAAGTTTATAATAACTTAAAGAACTTCGATTATCCCAAGAAAGAAAGTAAATATTCCTCATTTCGAAAACCACACATCCCACACAAAAGAACACAGCAGGTTCAGCTGCATCTAGACATAAGGTATTGTTTTCATAATTGAGGTATAGAATAGCTTTAAATATCTTAGATGAAAAGTTGCCATTTAAAAAGTTTTCTGCGAATATCTGTAATGAAGGATCAGGAAAAAAGACATCCATTTATTATCTATGTTTCTGCAAATTACAAACAGAGCAGCAACTAAACCTTCTATACCCTCCAAATATACAAGTTTTTGTCAAAATGTGTGCAATACGCAGAAAGAAACTTCAGAGACAAGTCAACCAATTTGTGTAATGTCTGTGGTAAATATTCTCCTAGTTGCAAAAATCAAGCTAATGTTGGTTGTGTTTGGCCGATTTCCCCCATTTTTTTTTTCTTTGATATGATCAGTCACTCAAGAGAGGTTCATTATTCGCGTAACACTGGGACAGAAACAGGAAGTGAGGAAAGAAGAAAAAGTAATGAGACGCCGAGCGTGATATGTGACCAATCAATAATTTTTATAACTTTATGGACTTTGGTAAACTCTATCGCATTGAGATTTGAAACCGCGAACATTGACTTGCTAGGGGCAATTCTTAATCGGCTACTCACGCGGATGCTTATTATAGGATCGCCTGCAGAATATATGTAGAAGTTGTTATAGCTTTCTCTGCTGTAGCTTGTAAGTCGCAAGAGCAAAAAATCAATTTTTTTTGCTTTTGAAAATAGAGATACTCCGAATGTACGTGGTATTATGGGTGTATTCTTCGGCGGATTTGGTCCACTTTCAATGTCAACGTGCATGCAAGGACATCCAATGTTTCTATCAGATGTGAAGCCGACATCTTCATATCAACTATCATGAGCGTGCTTAAATGGAACTAGAACGCTTCCTTCCGGGTGTTGCAAGTGTTCCTACAAAATGAATATATCTCCAACTTTATATGGTGAGAATAGAAACAAATGCAAGCCCTCATTTAAACAAAATCGCTAACGTATCCAAAAGTTTTTACAGTTTTTTTCTAGTAAATAGAAGTTTAAGAAATACTTTTCAAAAATTGATTTTTGTTTTCAGTTTTTTTTTTTTTAAAGATATATTTAGAAAAAATTAAATTTTTGCAATAAAAATTTTTTTTTTAAATTCCAATTTAATTCGCAAAAAACTGAAACTGAAGGAATTTCCATTGAATTTATGAACATTGCAAACTATTCTGAAAAGTGAAAAAAAAAAAAATTAACGAAGATGTATGGTTCCCCTCCCGGCAAATTAAGGCAACAACATTCAGTCCCAAGTTCGAGGAATACAAAGGGTTCTACTCTTCTTAAAGACAACAATAGTCCGCACGTTACGCTCGCTAAAACAAGCTCCCCATCGCCAACACAACCAAGTGTAAGTTTCAGCAACAACCGCAATCAGATAAAAGCCAAGGTAACGGAGACGAGGAAATCGACGCCCCAGGCTACATCTCTTGCCAGTAACGCCGCTGCATCTAACAGAATGATTACAACTCAGTCGAGAATTAAATTAAAAGTAGATGTGAAGCTTCCTGGCGGTGATAAGCCGTCCACGCCACGCAAAGCTACTCTTCCCATGACAGTTGTCTCTAAATCTTCGGCACGGAAACCAGTGGCTCCCCCGCCAAGTTCGCCACCTACAGTAGCAACCGCAACACCAATAAAACCAAAGATAAATTCTTCATCCTCAACCCATAAGAATGTTGCTCCTACTTGGAATCGTGGGAACGTAGTGCCGCGTCCCGCAGAAACAAAAACGGCCGACAAGGCTTTAGACAGCAGAGGTGACGACGTAAGCACTCAAACCAATGAAGCTGAAATCCTCAACTATTCCTTGTTAGTAGGCGATGTTAAATTTATGAAAGCAAGCAAACATATACTAATCGAAATTGAAAGACAACGCAATGATTATAAAACAAAACAATTGCTGAAGGCTCAACGCAAATTCGAACAACATTCTGAACGTCAAGGAGAGCATATAAGCGATTTGAAAGAGTTCTTGGAAAGATCCTACGTAACCCGAAAACAACGCAAACCGCGAGATACTCTAGAAGAAGATAAAAGGCAAGTAAAGTTGATTATTAAGTCGATAAATGTGTCCTTAGATAAATTTGTATATATTTGGTATGATTTGCAGACTCATCACTTCAATGGATCAAATATTGAACCGTGAGATACCAAAAACTGAATCGGTAACAAATATTAAAGCTCGGATTAAACGCAAGGAGCAAGAGTTGTTAAGTCTGTTCGATAATGTCCAAAATGTGCGTACTATTGGTAACAAGAATTAAATGATTTGGAAACTGTTCGCAATATGTATTTAAAAAAAAGAAATATGCGTAATAGGTATCGAAAAAAAAAAGAAGAAATGCGTGAGCACTGTATTGATCGTATTATAAAATTGACAAAATAAATTATTCTATGTAACAATCCCTGAGTTTACTTAGAAAACAGGTTTTTTATTTATTTATTTTTTGTTTTTTTTTTGCTGTCTTTGGACAAAGAAAAACTGGAAGAAAGAAAATGTACTTAATTTTATTAAGGCTTCTTACCTTAAACCACGCAATATTCATACAAGTAATGACGAGCTTTTTCCAAGTTCCCATTCGATTTGTAGATTAAATGCAGATTGAAGGCTATTTCTTGTTTTAGGCTAAGATACTTGGAGTGCTCTTCAATCAAAGGATGCTGACAAGCTAAAGCCTTCTCGTAATACTCTACAGCCAAATGCATCATGTTGGCTTGATGATAAATACGTCCAATATTGTAATTTATCTCTTGAGAAGCGGCCGAACTATTCTCACCCTCGTTAGCGTCGATGCGACGTAAACTGGCGTATTTGTGAGCAAACATTATAGCTTGCGAGACGGCAGCACATTTTCGTAAAATTTTTTTTTGCAAAGAGATTTGATTGAAAATTACAGCTATACATAGGGCTACAATAGGTTGTTGGTATTCTTTTAAGATGGGTGCGTATACATTTAATGCGTACTTAAAGGAACTGCAATGTAAATGATAGTGTGCTATAAATATACGCATTTGTCGTGCAACCGGTTGGCGTGATATCAAACGCGACATGTAGCGGTGATATCGTAAATCATGGCCCTTCTGTATCATCAGGGATAATAAATTCCATTGTGGAATATGAGTGACGTTTTTATGTATCAGCTCCCGCAAATAAGAGAATGCAATCGCACTGTCATCATTAAAGTAACACGACAATATAATAATACGGACCAGATCCGTATGATAGACTGCAAAACGTTTTGTGGTGACCACAGCGAAACAAACACGTTCTATTGCACTAAATTTGCGATGATAAAAGCCTGTACGCATGAGTTCTAAAAACAATTGATATTCATCGTGTATAGTCAAATTATCGGCTGGTGAGGATTTGGGAATCTCTAGGGCTTTCTCAGCCTCATCGCCAATGATATTTCGCATTTGCAGTATAACTTTCAGACCTTCAGCATTGTAACATGAGCCACCATTTGCAGCTGCTAACATTTCTTCACGGGTGCGTAACTTTATGGATTGGCGGCCTAATAGAACGCAACCTACCTCCAAAAATTCATCAATTTTCCCTAATTGTTGAAGCATTATACATCGCTCGTATAACAAGCGAGCATGTAGAGGTTGACCTTCACCTTCACCAGACTGTTCTAGAGCTTTAACAGCTTCTACGTGACGTCCTTGCTGCTTGAGCAACGCAGATAAAGTGAACTTAGCTTCATAACAAAACGGAGCTAATTCAACAACATTGGCGTAGCTCTCAATAGCCTCTGTAGTTCGATTCAAATGGCGCAGGCATTCGGCTTGACGTAGCCAAACAAAAGGAGGACAATCTATGAATTCGCCATCTACTATGGGCCGCAGTAAAGAAATTGCTTCGGCATATTTGTGTTCTTGCATGAGAGCTTCGGCTATATCAATGTACAGATCAACGCGTTCATTTACTACAGGGATATGCTCATGAACATTTTGTATCAGATAACCTAGCAAATGATGAGCCTTTAAAGCTATTAACGTCACACATAATTTTGCTCTAAAATCAGGTATATAATCATCTGGAATAACGCACCATACCATATCTAAATTATTTCCGTTATCTCTTTCCAAACGTATATCAGTGCGTTCCTTTAAACACTGCAATACTTTCGCATGCTGTTTATTGAGAATTAGTAACTCCATATACAAATTCAAATCTTCTAATGAAAATTTCTGACCGCATACTTCGTACGCGTTCTGCATGGCTTCCAACGCTAAATTATTTTTATTTAAAGCATGAAAATGTCGTGCCACATTTTTAGCAGTAACCAAACACAGTTCGGCGCGCTCTGGCGGCAAATAACGAATCATTTTTAAGTAAGTAATCATCGAGGCGTTTTGTTCGCCCATTGTTTCTAAAAGACGTGCTTTACGTAAACGTAAATCATAATCACGCATATGCACCTTAATAGCACGCGTGTAATATAAACGAGCTCGTTGTAGATTACCTTGAGCTATATGCATCTCAGCTATGCGGATCCACTGAAAACGATCACTGGGATTCAAATGCACTGCAATAGTTAAAAAATTTAAGTACTTTTCGGTATCACGGGATTCGTAAATATGCGCCAAGGTAAAGAAAGGCTCTGCAGCCAAAGGATCTTGACGTATAATTTCTAAACAAATCTTTTCAGCCATTTCAGTTTGACCGCGCGCGAAAGACAAGTTTGCTTCCCCCATTAAACCTTGTAATGCAACATTTAAAAAAGGTCTACGTCTACCACCGCCTAAGTGGAGACGGGATTTCCGATCGCCTATAGTATCTTCCACAACAAGATCTGTTTCGACTTCTTTGGCATTCTTTCCGGCGCTTGTGCTGGGTTCTAACAAATCGCGCATCATATCCTGTTGCTGCTCTTTTATTGTTTCGTTCGCATCATCAATGTCTTCTTCCTCCTCCTCTTCAGGCTCCAATTTAGTATAAATATCAGGAAATTCTGCTTCGCCGTGTATAAACTTTTTTATCATACTGCCCTCATCCTCCTCCTCGTCATCTATCTCTATCGCGACATCGTCATAGATACCGAGTACTTTTAAAGGTTGAGTTTCTTGGAATTCTGATAGTTCGGACTCCGGGACTGCATTGCTGTCGATTTCTTCTATAAGTACTTCTGAAGTATCCATATTTTATGGAACGCAAAATACTGTTTTTATTTCAACTTTAAATAATTCTCCTTTAATGTTTTTATTTATTATTCGATACAAAATTATGTAGTAAAACAGCTGATTACCAGAATTGCTTTCTATGTTCGCTTAAGGGCCTACCACAACGAAATGCTATTTGTTCTTTCGGGATGGGGAATCAACTTTTTCAACTTTTTATGAGACTGCGAAAATTCATATGGTTTTGCATATTTACCCCAAAAAAATAAACAAAAAAGTGAATAAAAATGCATAAGAAAAATTGAGAAGCATTTATTATAAATTTAGAAACTCCTTGATGTGTATTTTGTCCCCACTAATCTTAAGAAAGAAAAAACAAGCAAAGAAACGAATTATATTGAATTTAAAAAATAATTATCAAACCAAAACGGTTAAGCCTTTCTTTTGCTTTATTTAGCTATGTCGGCGAGGTTTACCTTCATGCTTTTCTTCTCTTATCGTTTTTTTGAAATTTTGGTTTATACTATCTTATAGGATATTTTATAAGGTATGAAACACAAACAACAAACGCAATTGATTTTCAATGTGCCAACTGCTTGCGAATTTAATTTGCGTATTCAGACGTGGGAATATAAGTGAAACTTATAGAAGTTTTCAGGCCAATGCTATCAGATACGACAATATTACCATAAGTTTTGTGAAGATAGTCCTTTCATATATTATCAAACCACTGACAGGTATGTTAAATCATAACTTCCCAGTTACCAAGAAAAGCCAAATTTTTGCTTTTTTGCCTAAGATTTAACTAATGTATTAGAAAAAAAACTTATAAAACCTAAAAGTAGTTTGCCTTTGACTGTGAAAGGAGTTAAGTCGTTTTTTTCAAGGTGCTTTTTTTTATAGAGCCGCTCTCGCTTTATCTGCTACTTAAAATAATTATTTTTTTACATGATTTCATATTAATTGTAGATTCATGTTTTTCATATAAATATTTGTTAAAGCGCTAAAAATAAACATAAAAAGATCTCTTTCTAACCTCACGACTCTGCCGAATGGATTAAATTTAAATGGATTCATTAGAGCAAGTTTTAATTTTTTCCAAAAAACATAAATTGCAAGTAGTGCTGCAGTGTTAAATAAAAATAACTCTTGTGTTTCAATGCAGACCGCTAACGAAAAGAAAATATAATAACGTAATTGGCAAACTCTACTTAAAGACAAAAACGTCATGCATTATGCGCGTCTCATGAACTGTCAAAATAAAATTGCGCTACGGTTGTGCATGGCGTTGAGCGGTTAAAGAATTAACGAATATAGCGGCAACATTGAATACATTAAAAATAGCATCTTCTTACAAATTGCCGGCTTTCAAATAACTTTACTTTAAATGAATTTATGTTTCAGTTTTTAATAAAACATACTTACTATTGACAAGATAACATTTATAAAATTGAAAGGAAATTTGAAGAATCTTAAAATTAGCAACATTTGCTACAAATAATGCTTTTTGATGTTTATCTTGAAGAAGTGCAGTTCACGTATTTGAAAGTTAATTCTCGTTCGCGACACTGGATGGACGTTTTTGTCGTAATCACGTAAGAATTTCTTGTCATTTTTTTATATTCACTTGCACTTGTCAAAATCCGAAAAAGAACAACTGGTTCTCTTCTTTGATAAATAAACGAACAAACCAACTATTCATGGATGAACATTGCGTGAATAAATTAGAAAAAAGAGATAAAATTAACTTTTAAAAATTAATTAATTTTTAATTAATTATACTTCTTATACAATTTTTATGAAAAAATGGGATTTTATATCAAATGGAAAAAACTTCATGAGAGAGAAGTTTATCATTTAATTATAAGAAGAAAGTGTAAGCCAGAAAAAGGAGAACGTACGGTGACTTTCAGGTACATGATTACCTCGCTGCATGCTAACATGAAGCAAAGGCAATTTGGTATATATTTTTCGGCAAAGTTCAGCGAGACCTATGTCGGCAGTCATAAATAAAACTAATAAAAACATATCAACTCGCGTCTCTATCGCAAGGAAAAATTATTTAAATTCCACATAATTTCTGTTTATCTGTTTTTTATGCGTTCCACGGAAGGATGCGTTAATATCCATTTCATTCCATAATCTGCCAATTCAATCGACTAGAAAGTAGTCCAATTGCACCTATTTCCACAATAAGCTGCACCAAATATTAGCATGAAATCCATTAAAATATTTACAAAAGATATAATATAGTTATCAAAAGATGCATCGAAAAAATTATCCTGATAGACTAACTGGCATGTCACTATTCATTAAAATATTTCGAAATTATATTAAATTAGTTTGAGATTCCGAAGATTCGCACTAATCTAACTTCATCTTAAAATATTGTATGAATCAAAAGACCGGATGCACTTTTTTATGCCCTACACCACTTTCAGTACAAAGTTTGTGCGAACGTACAAGTCTTAGAAGGACTTGAGATGTACCAACCTTTGATTATATTGAATGATTCTGAATCATTTTCTGAATTGATCTAAGCTTGTCTGTCCATATACTCGTCTGATGCTTGTCCTTATATTATTGCGTTTGTTATTATATTAAAAAATGATGTAATTCTCAGGATTTCGGGTCAAAGACGCTTAGCAATAGTATTTCGGCTTTTTAAGTTGGTGTGAAAACTGCGGCTGAATGCGGCAGTTTTTCATATTATCCCCTTGTTTTTTGTATATCGTAAATGGAAGTACAGTAATTCAGCCGTTCCTCTTTTAACTCACTACACGTCTCATAAAGTATGTATATCTGTGTGTACTTCTGACTAATTTAACTGCTAATAGAGGCATACTGCCAAAATTTGAAAAATTGAAATATTGTTGGAACAACATTACATAAAACTCAGGTACTTGCTTAACACGCTTACCGTGACATTTTCTTACACTTACCAGGAAGAGATGATGGCAATGACAGCTGCCTTCTTTTCAATACCATGCAAATCTTTTTCTTTCGGCCTAAAATAAAATGTCTGGCAACTGAAACATCTAACGTACGTCTGATGAACGGTATCTTTCCAATAGCAGAATAATCGTACAAGATGCTGCGATCACCAGTATGAAGTAAATATTTTGAAAGCTCTCTGTGCGACTGCTATGGACTGAGCAGCAGTAACATGTCACTATCAATGTTCTTAAAGTATAATAAATTATGAAAATGATTTCTGGGCTTCTATTGTAACTTTATTGTAACTGCTTTGAATTTTATTATGTTGTTTGTTAGTTCTTATTTTCGTCATTATTTATTCAAGCTTGTTATTTTCTCATTTTCTCCATTTAGCAATATTTTCGATAAGGAAAAATATATGTAACCTCCAAATTCCACTAAAGCACAAAAAAGCACTTCAAGTACAGCTTTTTTTGTGCTTTTACGAGTTGGCTTTCTGTTATCGTAACATCGTTGATTTAGTTTCGAAGAAGAAGAAGTTAGTTATCTAGCAAATTATAAAGAGTTGTGCTCTCGTGCAAAGTAATTTTTTAAATAAAAATCTTATAAACATTGTAATTATTACAATATACCGAAGAAACTATTTATTGTGAGTCAAAATAGTTTTGTATACTTGAGAAAATAACAGTGAAAGCAGAAATTGTGAGTGAAACGTTAAAAAAAATATAAAGTAGATTTTTACATTAATATGTTTCGAGGGGGAATCCCGATTTTCTTTTAAAAAAGAACAAGATAATTAAACATACTAACAAGGAAAAAAAGAAACAAGATAATTAAGCACACTAACAAGAAAGAAGCAGAAACAAGATCATTAAACGTACTAGTAATACCTAAGTCTGACAATCGTAAAGGTGTAAATGAAGTTTAATTCTTTATTCAGGAATGTTAGCAATGTTAGCATTAGAGAGTACTGTCGCGCTCTAATTCTGATGAATTAAAGGTTTAATGCACGGTCCCGCATAATTGAAAAGTTACAATATTTTCGGACAAAAACAAAACAAAATTGATAGGTTTGCGATGTACGTATTGTTTTGTGTCCAATGTTTGTAACTCCTGTATGTTTGTGTATAGTAAATAATCTTCCAATCACAAATTTTAATATATCGGTTTCGCATTTGCCAAAAATATCACAAGCTTTTGCACATAAGTTGGTATTGAAAGTGGAACACGTTATAAATCAAAGTAAGAACGCTACTATCTTAAATAGCGAAAAAAGTGAGTCTGTTATGCTAATTGCTTATATTTTGTTAGTGATCCTACAGTACGTGTAATTAAATGGGAAAAGTCAGCGCAGCCCAGCCCACTCTTTATTACAGAATAGGAACATTTCATTTCTTTGTTGTTTTAAATTTTTCTTTTTTTAAGATAAACATGGCCGGTATAAAATTGTCGGACAGAGCCGAATATAATTTTCTACTATTATTATTATCACTATTATAATAATAGAGGAATAAATTCTCAAACTAAAGTTGTAAAGCACACAATCACCATTCGAAATAATCAAATCAAATTTTAGTAAACGACAGATGAAAATTTTTTCTGACGTGTCTTTTCTGTCCTAATAAAAGAAGGAAAAAAAAACAAGAAAGTTATATTCGGCGGGGGCCGAATCTCGCATACGCATCACTATGTTTTTTGTATTCTAGTCTGAAAGCGCTGTTATTTGATACCCATTATTAAGAAAAAATTAAGCCACCAGATCGCGGTGTCTATCATATTCATTATAGAATTAAAGCGTTTTTCGGCAGATAATATATCTTCATTCAAGAAATATACAAAATAATTTTTAACATCCTGCATATTAGTACACAAACTCAAAAAATTTAAATAAGATAATTTAATCGCTTGTAACCTTGTGTGGGCATGGTCGATTTTTTCCATTTCTTGCACGTAAAGGGTAGAGTTTCGCAAAGTAAATGCACAAAATTTTCGCTTTTCGAACTATTACAATTTCTGAGTATCGAACTAAAGCCTCATATTTTTGCCAAAAAAAAAATTGGGCTGCCTTCAGTTTATGCTCCACCCCCGGCTTCTGCTCTGACCAATTTGGCCCATGTTTATCAATACCAACCTGCTTGCAAAAACTTCCAATGTTTCTACGAAACTTTAAGTTGATATCTTCATTTTTGTAGAAGGTTTAAACCAGAAATTACACGGTCGGACAGACGGACATCCGAAAATCGATTTATAATTCGATGCTTGTCAAGAATAATCAATAGGTATTCAATAAGTATTCAATCATAGATGTATATATAAGTTAATTAAAATGAAATTAATTGCTTGAGTACTTGACTGAAACTTGCTTCATTTTTAATTATTTCTTAAGAAGTAAAGTGTGTATAATTGTAGAAATGACATTTTATTTGAGAATGCGAGACAACCAAGAGTGAAATTAGTTAAACAAATCGATCTTCTCGCGAGATTCATAAATTGTAATCATTTGATTAATTTCGAATGTTTGTTCTCATTTGTTTATTATCTCTCATTTCGAAGACGTAATTTGAGAGCTATTTAGTTTGGATTATGCATGGTTTTCGTCATTCGATATTTAATTTAAAAAAAAGGGGGAATTTTAACGTTTGTTCGTCTGCAGACAAACAAAATGATACAATGAACAACAAAAGCATATAAACTGAAAAAAATTTGGTATTCCTGGTGGTAACCGACTTTTTGTATTTATCTTGCTGTTTTGGCACGTTATCGTACAATAAACACTGATTCACATATTCCTGATATTTATTCAAGTGACTTGATGCATGGACGGAACTCATACTCATTTCCGTAAGTCCACATAAAATGAAGAACGTTTCATAAACCGAAAAGACAAGCATAGTCTGCATGGGGTTTACATACATAAATATTTTATTCGTATTATTTGTGACCACGACGTGAATAATATAGCAGTAAACTTCACATGTACTAGGATTAACTTGCACTTGTGAAAGCATTCCAATGCACGAGCTTCCCTGGAAGACCGTTGCACTGGAAGTCATAGTAATGGTTGGCCACTGACAATAATGTTAGTCATTATGTAGCTGTGCCACTCAAGCAATTTCGGGTGATAGGGGATTCCCTTTAGCGCCGTGGTTAGTGTAGCCGTAGAGGACTCCAACTGATCCCATCAAACAGAAGTACAATGATAACATTGCAAAGCTTCCTCTGCCATTGTATATACATACTTTTATATATTTTTCTCTTTAGCAAATATTACAATTATTTTAAGAGGATTTTTTTTCACATTAGCATGATTTTGTTATTGATTCTATAAGTAAGCCAATGTCAAAATTGTTTTTCGAAGTACATTTCGAATGACGAAAACCATACAATTGTTTTTCAAGGTACGCCTTTTCAATGAAAACTATTAAACTAAAACATATTTAGTTAGTGCCCTGATTCAGCCGTTTGTAACTAAACGATTTTATTCGGAAGTTATTTCGTTTTCTATTTACTACTGTTTTCTCTTATAAACAATTAATATTAACTTTGAAGAACTAAAACTAACGCAAGCTGTGAGCTGTTTAGCTTTCACATGATTTGACGAAAAGCAGAGAGAGCGGTTGCTGCAACTTTTGCGTAAAGCTAAAAACTTGAAACTCAGAAATGAAACCTAGCTATCGCCATACATCATTAGAATCCTTATCACGCTCATGAATATTCATGCGTTCTATTTCCGTTATTAAGGAAGCCATGGTATATGTATATTAAATACCCTAAACTTTAGGTCGACATTGCATTGAAAACCAAGAGAACAGAAAAATCCTATACAAAAGAGGAATGTTTTGAATTAATATGAAACGAAAAATAAAATGTTAATCTTTAGCTTTACTAAAACCCTAAATATGTATGCAATGTATGTATTTCGGGTACCTGCTGTGATTTTATGTGTTCATTTTTTGTTATCATCCATCGATAATGGAAGGAGAAGAGTCTTGCCTTCTAAGTAAGCAATTAATTGTGGAAAAATTGAATTTGAAAGTTTTTGAAATTTTTTTTAATCTTTGTTTTGAAAATACCGTTCATAATATAAGAGTATTTAAGGTTTCTTACGAATTATTTGCAATTCTCTCCTAAGTTCTCATAAGGAGGATCGAAGGCTTTCAATTTGATAAAAAAAAAATATATATATATATATATGTATATATTTCCATTTTCTTATTACTATTACTTCGGAATTTTGCTATCAAAATCTACAGTTATGTGTGCAGAGAAAAAGACGAAGAATAAAGATGATCAGAGATTCCACTAATATTACCAGAGATTAGCAGCTATAATAGCGAGATTATATCTACGAAGACAATAAGAAAAATAAAAAAATCATTGGCGATAATCATAGGGGCAAATAGAAAAACGATAGGAGCGCGCGGCCAAGAGCAACACTACCTTTTCCAAACTTGCCATGATATTTGTATGATTTTGAAAAAATTTTTCTTTTTACCCGCCATTAACGTAAATATGTTTTATATCCATTTATTAAATTTGCAAATGTTTATCGGGGATATTATAAAACCTATACATTTTCGATTTAGGTATGCCATCGGTCTGGACACTGAAAATCATATCGGGAGACAGACATCCTTTCGTAATTTTTTATTATTTGGTTATGATGGAGATTCTTATCGTAAACTTTTCTTCTAGTCCCTTTTTGGCTACCATAGAAAATCGGCTAAGATCGCCCATAGGGCCACCTACAAGTACCAAATTACTAACAATTTTCCGCTTGTTTTCTTAATCACAAATATGGGAATGTAGTCCAATATTTCTTTATCAAACCTCTGCGTATCAGTCAAATTGGTCTAGGCGTTTGCCTGCTATTTGAAACGAAAAGAAAAGCCATCCGTTAACGATGATCGATTTTCAATTACTGCAATTACCTACGGAAAATGATCAAATTGTATTTTACATATTGTTTTATCTTGCAGCTAAATATCGTTAAGGGTAGACGTTAAAAGATTTGAATCAACGTGAACGGAAATTTATTCCTAGTTTTTAGTTGTCATATTCGTTCTCATGGGATCTGCAATAAGTTCAGCTTTTCGGACAATTGCATCCGGAGTTGGACGCTTTTTTTCTTCTTCTTCAAGTCGTAATTATTCTTATGGTCACGGATATATTGCTTCTTCTTCAAGTGGCAATTATTCTTATGGTCACGGATATAAAGCTTCTTCCTTATCGTATGCCAACAATCATACTGTTTCTCCTGTATACGCCCATATTGATAGGAGGAAAAGGAATGATCATAAGGAAATCATAAGGTATACAAGCTCACTGTAATTTTTTAAATCGATTTCTAATGTCTTGTTAATTATTACAGAAAATTTACAGTAATTTATCCGCTGTCATTTTACCCGCCTAGCGAAGCCATGAAATCGTCACTAGATCAAAATTTTTCTGAGACTGCATTGAAGAAAAGCAGCCCTATTATGAGGTATGTTCTCTTCCGTTAAGGGAATTTTTTGCAAACTTTGCAATCCTTGTTTATGTTCATGTGCAAAACATCGTGGGTTAACGTCGAGCGTCGCCTATTAATTACGACACTTTAAAGTGTTTGGATTTTTATCTGGTATTTTAAGACTTATTGAGAAAAAAGACTGAAGCACTTAAGTTATTCATAAGGCAAAGTAAAACATTAACAAGAAATTATATCAAGAAAAGTAATCGAAACACGAAAATAGCTATTGTGACGGATGTCAGACGTTACAATTAAATAATAAATTGACTCTTTTTGAGACGATGAAGATGAACTAGTTTAACGAAGTTTCATTCATTATTCGTTGTACCTTACAATAGCGCCTATTTGGAAAACTACTATTTGCATTCTGAGAATATACACATAATATTTCGTTATTTATTGGAAATAGAGGACTTGACTGTCATGTCAAAATATCTTCCGTTGCAACAAAAAGATATCATCATACATAGTACCGGAGATAAAGAGAGTAGAGAATTTATGGTTAAGGTTGGTTCGAAAATTTTCAAATACGTTCATGTTCTCAAGATTCTTTGTAATTAGCTCAACAATATTGACAACGATATTAATGAGATTGTGGGTCCTTTCGTGGATGAGGTGGTTCTTGTTCCTACATATATTGCTAAATTCGCTGGAGATGTTACGGGGAAGATTGATGGACTGCTGCCTCATCTCTATGAACAGATCTATAGAAATGAAGCCTTTTTTAGGCGCTGCGCCGTAGTTACAAGTATTTCCAAAGATGTCCTCCGATTTCGATTTAATTTCGATAAGAACGCAGAACCTCTACAAGTGTATGACGGAGAAAAATACAATTTGATTATCCGACCAATGCGCATACCTTTAAGATATCAGTATCGTGCGTTGGAGTTATTAACAAAAGATAGAACAACACGCCAGTATTTATTTCCTGTGGAGAACAGTAAAAATTTGTTACAAAATCCAACGAAAAATATAAACGAAGGAATGCGGTAAGTTATTCTTGCTTGAAAAATATTTATTGTTGTATCACAGAGATTTAATATATGTATAACTTTGTGAAAGTTTTTTTGTATAAATATCGAAACACTGCGTGCTCCTCGTATATATCTAATATCCAATAAGAAAATCGTAAGGTAGTTTTGCTAAAGAATCTTAAACTTTATTACAAAATTTTGCTGCCCATCCTCTAAGTTTAAAAAGTCGACAAAATTGGTTTAAAAAGCTGATCATCTTAGAGCTAAATACCGTATATTCGTATCCCGTATTAATATGATTCTCTACTCAATGAAATCAAATCAAATATGAGATCTATGTTCCGTCGACAGATAGCATGTCTCTTGATATTGTCATCATCAAGAGATGCACTCAGCATGAGAGAAACTTCAGATAGGTCCACCAATCGATTTAAAAGTATTTTCTATATCAATTTATAGATGTCATGTATTCCTGTATTTAAACTGGAATTTGGGGAATTTTCGAGACATTGTGATAAAAGATAAATAAAGGATTTTTCGGGCAACTGCCAAACAGTGTTTTACGATAAATAAGTTTCATGTGGAAAAACAGTCAGTTTTCTAATATTTTGCCGCGGCAGCGAATCCAAGGTGATGGTTTATTTATTTTTCAAATCGTATCCCTCATAAGATTTCTCACAAAAAACAGACCATTGTAGCAATAAAGGCAATAAAACCTAGTAGATGAACCACGTGTTCTTCGCGTGGCTTTCTAGCACATAAGATCTTCCATAAAAATGATGCCTTGACATGGAAACAAAGCGTTTTGCCTTTTTGTCGCGAAAATAAATGAAGAATTGTGTAGGATAATCAATAATAGGCCTTTCCCGACTATAATGGTTTTATTTTTTTTAGTTTGGCTTTGTTTAATCGGAGCATATTAGAAAATCCAGAGCAACTGCAAGCAGTTAATCGCATAGTAAACTATGAAAATCTTTCTGCACCTTACATAATATTTGGACCTCCTGGCACCGGTAAGACTACAACTGTAGTAGAAATTATTTTGCAGTTGTTTGTTAAGCGTCTCTCTACGCGCATACTTGTAACATCTTCATCGAATTCTGCTTGCGATACCATTGCATCAGGAATATGCAAAAATATTAACCGCAGTTTACTTTACCGAAATCAATCGAATCTTTTACTGAGGCTTTTCTCAAATAGTGCACTTGCAAATGGCGTTAATGCGATCGATCCCGAATTATTAAAACGGTCCAATTGTAAAGGTGGTTCTCACTATTATCCTGCAATTGAAGACATACGAAACTACAGAATAATTGTAACTACACTATGCTCAGTGGGTAAATTGGTTACTGGTGGAATTGGTGCGGGAGGATTTTTTACCCACATTTTTATTGATGAGGCTGGGGCTTGTTCGGAACCGGAAGCATTGGTAGGCATTATGGACGTTAAGTCACCGAAATGTGAAATAATACTCTCGGGTGATCACAAGCAACTAGGGCCTGTTTTTAAATCTGAGCGTGCTGCGGAGCTTGGCTTGAGTAAATCCCTTATGGAGCGTTTGCTGGAAAGGAAGTGTTACTCGTTAGATGAAAGGGGAAATTATGATCGTACCCTTCAGTTTCGTTTAAATCAAAATTATCGTTGTCACCCGAAGATATTGGGATTATTCAATCACTTGTACTACAATAACGAATTACAAGCCAAAGCTAATCCATGTAAGCGATAGATTCCACTTAGATATAATTTTCACTCATGCTTAATTTTTTTTTCCAGCCGATGTGAATATAGCAGCCAAATGGCATAAATTGCCGAATCCGAATTTTCCTATCATTTTCCAAGCAGTTTTTGGACGTACCGAACACGACAAGCGTTCTGGAAGTTGTTTCAACAATCGCGAATTACAAGTGTCAATGGAGCTTTTGGAAAGTCTTCTCACCACCGGCATTGACGGATCCAAAGTGGAACAAACGGACATCGCAATTATATCACCCTATAAACAGCAATGTGAACGCTTTAAGAAACAATTGCGAGACAAGAAATGGTCGGACGTGGAAATTGGTACTGTGAATTCATTTCAAGGACGTGAAAAGCATATAGTTATTATTTCTCTGGTAAGATCGTTCACCAGCTTGGGATTTGTGGACGAAGGACAAGTAAGTGAAATTTTTCATTAATTCGTAGAAATCATTTCTCAATAACTTTCGCGCAGCGTCTTAACGTCATGCTGTCGCGCGCCAAATCGTTGCTTATTATCATTGGTAATCCTGTGACTTTGCGTCGTTCAGCAGACCTTAAGTATATACTCGACGCATGCTCAAACAATGGCACATTTGTGAATAATGACAAGAAGGAAACGCCAAAGTATATCAAACAACGGCAGCAACGAAAACACCAAAACAAAAACTAATTGTAAAGAAATATTTTTTAAGTTATAAAAAATTTGTTGCTGTTCATTAATTTTCCTTTTTTTTTATTGATTGACTTTCTTGCATAAAACGATCTTGACTTAAATTTGATTTCATTTTAGACACTTACACAAAACAAGATAATTGAGAAACCAGTGGTAGACAGATAAGTAAAATTACTTTATATTTAATTCTCTACTCACCAATTAAATTTTGATACACTATAATATTGGGTACGCGTGGAACACAAATGCTACAGCATCGCTCATAGGAAATGCGTTCAAATTTTTGTAAATTTATTTGCTATGGTTTATGAGTAATGAGCAAAAAAAATTCCGTTTGAAAAACGAAGGTGTTCCCACTTTACGCGGTGGTGTGGGCGTGTCCTTCGACCGATTTGGCTCAATTTCAATATCAACCTCCGTGCACGAACTTGCAAAGTTTTTGCCGAATTTGAAGTTGATGGGTTCATTTTTGCCAGAAGATTGTTTACAACAGGCATTACACGGACGGGCAGACGGACATACTTAAATCGATTTAGAATATATATACTTTGTGGAGTCTCTGATGTTTTCTTTTCGGGACTTTCGAATTAGAGTGGAATTTTTACTCTTTTCTTTTTTTAAATGACCAACGGGCCCAATGGGATAATAAGAATCAAAAAACGGTATTATGTGAGAGTAAGAATCAAAAAACCGAATTATGTGAGAGTAAGAATCAAAAGCGGAATTATGTGAGAGTAAGAATATAAAAACGGAATTATGTGAGTAACAAAATCTAAAAAGGGAATTATGTGAGTAATAAGAATAAGATAAGTCTGGTAAACTGGATTTCGAAGAATTCGAAGCCTTGCAGAGGTGTGGGTGAGTGTATTCACACCATGATAGAAATACTTTCGTGCAGTTGTGCGCACCTTTGCTTAAGGAATTAGATGTAGGCGCGTCAGGATAGAATTTTCAACTGATTTTTTACTTTTCTGTGATTGATCGTTTACTTTTGATATATTAATTTGACCATTTTTTTATGTAGGAATTTGCCTTATTTTTGGAGAATTATTATTATTTTTCAATATACCTATCTATTTATTGCCAATTATCAATTACCTTAGCAGAGTCGCGAACCTAGTATAAAGATAGCCCACATTTTAACAAAGATAAAAATGTATGCGGTGGGCTAACCTCGCGTCAGTTAGTCCTTAGTATTTTATGACGAAGCCGTAAGTAGTGAATAGTAGGATTTGCTCGACTATGACGTTTTAATTTGTGTCGACATAATCTCGCCATGCCATGAAATAAGGAGAAATTATTGCCAAAGGATGTATTCTTCTACGTTTCCTAAAGATGTGGATCAATTATTTATTACAAATTCTTAAAGGCGGTAAAAATCGATACAGCTGATTGGTTCGATTTATATCGCACTAAATTAAAGAATTCATATTACTTTCGTATAATAAATAAAATAGGTATCATTTATACCATTGCTCGGACAATTGTGCTATAGATATCTCCTGGCTTTTTGTTATATATTCTTATGATTTAGGTGATCATATGAAAATAAAACTATCATTATTGAAGACGGCTTAAACTCTTAGTCTGAACGAAGATATGAAAACAGAATAAACGAAATGTTAAATCGTTTATAAGAAAATATATATAAGATATGCTACCTCATTATTTAATGAATAAATTTATATAAAACGCAAATTTGCCGATTTTTAACTTTAATCTAAGACGAATAAAGAGAACAGATTTGGGACAAGTTCAATTCTTCTACAAAGTGTCTACAGGATGTAATTACTATTACGTCATGCATGTCATGTACATTGTCAAGGATATGTGTCATATACTTTATGGGTCCATTTACGAATACATTTACGTACGTACCTAATACAAAGCCCGCGAAGAGAATATCGACAGTTTTGTAAATAAAACAAATGAAAATGTCTAGGTTTGCGATTAATCTCTAACTATACTTCACGGCTTCCTCTTAGGAAACTCTATGTTCGTTTTATTTCTTTCGAAGGTTGAGCTTTGGAAAAATGTTCAGAGAGAGGGGGAGACTTAACAATTAAGTTCAGGAAGGCAACTCATCGTGAGTCTTTTGCAAAGTAAGTGATCAAAGGGAAATTGAAAAGATGAACGCGATCTTACTGAAAAACTGACGAGTACTCCTTCAAGAAAAGCGGATGTGAGTGTTTTATTCAGCATAAAAATTTTTGTGAAAAAACGTATAATATTTGTGTTACAAATTTTTCATATTTTAATTAAAATTACTTTTAATTTACAAGAAAAAATCTGGTTCGAAGAACTTTGTAAATTTTTAAATTTTAATGTAATTATTGAATTAATTTCATTAGTGTGACTTGTACTGATGGCAATAGGTGTGGGTATACTATTCGAATAGTGTCGAAAATAGATGAGTCTTTTTGAGTCTTTTTTATACACTCAAGGACTGTATGAATTGCGAAAATCGGATGGGCGGCAGTTGGCTGCTGGATCTTGTAAGGAGATGTATGAGCAATTTGTTGTTAATCGGGTCATTAACAAGCAGTGTTAGTGCAATAAGTGCTTTTGATGTTATTTTCTTAAATTAAGTAAATATGTATGTATATTAGATAGTGTTTATTAGATATAAAGCGATTGGAAATTCATTCATTCATTCATAAAATAAATATTAAAATTAAAAAGTTGAAGAAAACTAACGTCAACTCAACGAACTCTTAAATATTATTAATTTTTATAAATCATTTAATTATTTTATCACTCAGGTCCACATTGAGCGTTACGGAAAGGTCTATTTACAATCAACATTAAAGAAAACAGAAAGAGTCATGCTTACCACGAACAAAAGGTAACTTAAACACGATCGAAGGTAGATGGAAAACAGTAATCGTAACATGAATTATTTTTGAATTTTTATTATTTTTACGTTAATATATATATTATCGTTTACGTTTATGTGATATTTTCTTGTTATACTAAAAAAAAGGAACAAAATATCTTGTTTTAATCAATAATTATTAGAATCGTGATTATTGTTGGTACGATATGATTCGATAAAAATGAATAAGTTTAAATGTGAGTCAAGAAGTGTATACATGTTTGTTCATATTAAAGTGCTTGGTGGTTGGTCTTTTAATTTAAACTTCGGTTTGTGGTCTCTTCTCAATCCAAGCTTTAATTGGATCCATTGCGTTAACGGTATCTACGACACCACGTAATGCCGGATAGGCTTCCAATAGATCGCGCTTCACCATATAATTCATATAGTCCAAAATGCCGGCGAAGTAGACATCAGCCCATGTTAACTATACATATATATATAAATATAGCCAAAAAGAATTTTATTAAATTGTCTTTTACATTTACTATATAGTAGAGGTTGAAGAACATACTTTGCCCAATGCCAAATGGCCTTCGTTATCTTTTACTGTTTGCTCCAGCTTCTCCAAATAGAATGGAATGACTTCATTGTTAAGGGTGACCAGTTTTTTTTCCTTGATTTCATCTTCAGGTTCGTAGGAGACGACTGCAATTTCTATATATTAAAAAATGCAAAGATTAATCAAACAACATGTAAACATGCAACATCACACATTGTTCGCTACTTAGACGAAAATCATTAATGGTATCAACAACAATATCGACTTGTAGATCCTCCCATGGAGTTGCGCCACCTAAGCCAACCACCTTAGCCAGAAAACGGGCCATCGATATGCTTTGATGAACACGTTTGCCGTCAACCTCCAAGACAGGCATCTGTCCCATAGGCATGGCTATAAAAAATTTAATCACAAAACTACATTCGATTGGATTTTGTTTAAATTTCAATTACTTGGCTTTAAAGCGGGCCATTCATCGCGCGTTACACGCACATCCTCGTACTCAATGCCACCGTATGCGAATAGATAACGCAACGGCTCAGCCAATGCTTTCACATTGAAATAGAACAATGTATAGGTGTGCTTAACGGGTTCAGTTGGTTCAGCTGGGGGTGCGCCCGCTTCACCGCCTTCGGCTGGTGCTCCCTCTGCAGCTGGCGGTGCTTGCGCTTCATCGGCCATCTTTTTTTAAAAATTTCCTAAAACAATCAAAATTTTTGCCACACACTACGGAATTAGTAAATTCGAACTAATTGCTCGCTTATGTTGTTGGTAAAGAATCTATCATAAATTTTCTCGAAAATATTTAGTCTGCTCAACGTAAGAAAAAAAAAGTTAAAACGAAATAGTTTTAATAAAAATTTGACAGAATACTTTTCGATAAATGTCTGCTTAAACCCACTATCAGAACATATAAATTTAAAAATATTAGCAACAATTTTGATCTACTTAAGTGTTTTGTTGTAACGATACTCTGCCTTGCATTATTAAGGTTTTAAAAAAAGAAGCACAAAAAAGACCTTAATCGATGATCTAAAATTCTGAATCGATATAGCGATTAGGCCAACCGATTATCCAAACATAAAACTGCAACTTTGTATATATCTTCTCAACTTAATTGCACAAACCAATTTCGTAACCATCTGGCATATAATCTATAATTAGTAGAAATTTAAAAACATTACTTGCTCGTAGCTGAAATGTCAATATCAAGTTCGTTATTACATTGATATTAAAATAATCGGGAAAATTCATTGCAAAAATCGGCCTGAAAGATTAGTTTTCCGACATGATCACGAACAATGAATGTATTTGCTGGGATATTCGAACATTTACACAAGAGCGTATAGTAGCATTCCTTTCTTACTTTGTTAACGTTTGCAAAGGGAGACTTCATAAGCCTCATATAATTCGATTTTTTAATAAAAATTGCAAAATATATAATAGCGTGTCGATGCTACGATAGTCTAGAGCTTTTCAGTTTGTAATAAATCCCTAGAATGTAATATATATGTATGTAGGAATGAATACTCAATCGAAGAATCCTTCGTGACAATAGCGTATCATATTTATTTTAGAAGAAACCTGTGATTGACTGATTAACCCTTTCAATACCGACTACGAGATATTTTCTTTGATGTTACAAGTTTAAGCATCTTGTAAGCGGAATGTAGCATAAACATTTTAATTCTTGATGTCATCTACGGGTTATCTCGTAGTCTTCTTTTCACTCTCAAATTGCTGTGTTTATGCCGTTTCAATACGAAATCCGTAACTTACGAATCTATTGTATTTTGGAAAATTTCATGTTTTCTTTAAAAAAATAAAATTCTCGCAGTTAATGTGTTAAAGTGCTTCACCAAATTGCGGAAAATACTTTCTTCAAGATCGATTGCTTACAAAGTTATACTCGGCGCATAATCTGTTTGATCAATGAAAACAAAGAAAATTTAACGAGGAACACAAACAATGGTTCATTCAAAGAATTGTCCTTCTCTATCCATCGTTCCGTCCTTCTTGTCCTTCTTCCATCTTTCAAGCGGAATATGAGTCTCGTCCGAGAAGTCCAATTGATAGTTTGAGGTTGTGCACAAAAAGTCACATTTTTTAAGGAAAGATCATGTAAATGAAGGTCCTGTTCGAACAGACAATTATATATATGGCATTAATTAGATGGAGCATTAGCTGTTGATAACATCAGGAAGGATACCACATTCCAGTTTAGTGGTGCTAATATACTTAAAAGAAGCCATTAGAGGCAATTGGACAGTCCGAAGTGATTCGCAAAACTCCTGCCTTAATGTTCGCGTTGTACTCACAAGATGACTGCCCGCAGACATTGAAAAGAGAACTTTTTTTTTTAACATTTTGACTCAGTCGGAAATGACTGCTTTCCCAAAATGGGTCAAGATTCCAAAAAAAGTCGCTGCATTTTATAATGTCACCCGACAAAGCCAATCAATTCGCGATACGTACGATAAAGATGACTTATCAGAATCAGCAGCACGTAAACGATTTGGCCAGTCACGTTCTTGAAGAGGTGTCATGCTCTGGGCGAGTAAACATTGATAAAGTCAAAGCAATTTTTAAAAGAAAAAGAACGCCTTGAAGCGTATGCATAAGCCTGGATATAAAAACGAATCGTACGATATCCTAAAGTTGATAGTGCCGCTGTGGCATTAAATGGATCGAATTTTCATCTGCGAATCACTGATGAGACTAATTCTGATTGAGCCATTTTTTAACAAACTGATAGCGATGACAAGTGAATAGCGTACGCCAATAAGATGCGAGAAAGATCGTGCTTTAAGCGGTACGTTACGTGCCGGAGCTGGAAGGAAATCCTACATCATGAGCTTAACGATTCACCTCCCTATTGTCAATAAGTAACACTAACACTGTCACACAACACACATCTTTAATGATTCAACAAAAGTTGAGAGAGGTTAGGTGGGAAATTTGGATACGTCCACCGTGCAACCCGCCTTACTATTTACTTCATTTTCAACTGAACTCTTCAAAACGGGACCTGCGAACCCCTCTTGATTCTGTCGTTCGCCGAGAAATTACAAAAGTTCAACAGTGATGGCAAAATAATCTTATCGGAGAAATAAGAAAAGATTATCGATTAAACATGGCGTACATTTAGGTTAATAAAATTTATTTAAGATGTAAGAAAAACGTAGTTGAATTTTGATCAAAATCGTCACGAACACCTTTCTTGATCTGATTGAAAAAAACTTTTTCCGGAAGAAATAACATAAGCGTTGTCTCCCGTAAAAAAAAAAGGATATTTAGGTCAAGGACTTTATATTCATGAAAAGATAACCTGATCTTCTTGGATAACATTTTTATGCTCATATCTTGGGTCTCAAAAATGCTTGTGATTGAAAACGTGCCTTGAACTGTTGACTAGACGTGAATTTCGATCACGAAAACGCATTAGTAAGCCACTGCCAGGTCAACTGTTCTATGGTTAAATTTGACAAAGGGAAACGAAAGTAAGAAATTTGAATAAATATTCTAATAAGAAATTATTTTACAAGATTTACATGTGAAATGTTCGACTATTCAGATATTGAATTAGACGAAGTCAGGCTTTCTTGGCAATGAACTAAATTTGTATCTATTATTAATTTTATTCAATTTTCGTTAATTTCTTTTCATGTTATTAAAAAAAAAAATGTAATTAGAAAATGTTTAAAACAGATAACGGAAATACTTTGTTAACGTTGAAGACTCCTATTTATCATATTTATAAAATGCTTTCTTAAAAGTCGTTTACATTTATTGATTACTGCACCCACGTATATATATATATATATAGATATACGTATATATATATATATTGTTATAGTTACTTTTCGCTTGAAAATGCATTCTTTTTCCCAAAGAGTTACCATATACGGGAGCAAAGACTAGAAGAAGAGAAATAAAAATCGAAGGGCGTTGGCATACACGTTCTGGCTTCAAATGCATTAATTGATCGGATGCTATGCAACAAAAGAAAGAAAGAAAGGAAACCTCACTTAATATATGCATGAGTTCAGTATAAGACAAAAACAACAATAACTAATACTAGCGTAGGATGCACATCAGCTGAACTGTGGCTAAATAAAAAAAGAAAAAAAATATATGAAATATGTATATATATATACATATATATGAAGGAATGAGAAAAGTTTATTCGGTTTTCAACGAATTCCTAGAATGCCCCCATCTATAAGGTTTTGTATTTTAACGTTTGAGTCTCCGACGTTCGAGTGATGTAAAAATTTTGAAATGACGATATTTTCGAATAACCAAATGTTACAGTTCTATGTATGCGTTTAGAAGGTGAATAGGCGATGCGAATACGCATCATAGCCAAGATTAAAATGAAGGCCATTGAGTTTACATCTACATCTCAACAAAAACTACGGCAAAATCGAATGGCACAAGTCTTTCATTCTTTCTTATCTCGGCCCCTATATATAGTACCGAATCGGGATTTGTTAGTATTGATATTCTTGACTTGCAGAACAACCAGTAGTGGTAGGGAGTATTATACAAGCAGTTCAGTCGCTCCATTGTGCAGTAGAAATTCAAATCAATTTGTTCAACTTTCAGTTAATAAATGCATCAGCGTCTAACTGATCGCAGTCCATTGCTAACTGTCTTCGATCCAGGTAGAAATTTGAAAGTTTGTAAAAGGTCTTTGATCCGTCCGCGAATAAAATATTCTTGCTTAACTTAGCATCTAAAACAGATGTCGGGAATAAAGCTCTACTATGACCATCTAATGATTTGTTATGTAAAAAATTACTTCGATTCATTATCGTCTGAATAACAAATTGATGACAATTAACTAAAATTTTTTCTAAAGCGACCTTAACTTTTTCACTTGTGCAATTTTCTTATGGTTTTCTTCGTTTCTTAAATTTTAGCTGAAGTTCTTAGAAGTACATTCTGTGAAGAAGAAGAGAACAGATATGGTATTCCGGAAGCTTTTCTTTTTGGTTTAAGCGAATCGCTTAAATTTCGGGTCACTTGCTTCTAAAGGGAAAGGCTTTAAAACTTTAAAAAAGGAAAGCATTAGCTATGACCATGCGGTGCTGGTTGTTTATAGATAAACCACAGTTACAAACCAAATGTGAAACTAAGCATTCAACTCAATTTTGAAATTGTGAGAGTAGAAGGGAAAAAAATCTTAAGACCGGCCGGTTTTGTGAAGTAAATAAAAAAATAAAAAAAAAAAAAAAAAAAAAAACTTGTTAAGCGTTGTGGAGAAACTGCGTAAACGTAAAGAAATCGACCAAAAAAGGGTTCGTTTTTCAGTTATGCTGACTAAGCTTTGAATTCCTTTCGCTCAACATTTTTTCTTTTCTTTTACTTTTATCTTGCTCCGGATTATGAATCATTCCATATTATTACGGTTTTCATTTACTTTCTTTATCTTGTTGCATATTTTTTTTGTTTTTTTTTTTTCTTTTTTTTGTTTCTGTTGGATGAGTGCCCACTCAGTCAAATCGATTTAATCGATTGTTGTTCTTTTTTTATGTCTTTTATCTTTTATTTCAATTGAAGTTTCAAATTGCAAATTACATCCGTTTCTCTTGCACGTTTTGGACTTTTTTTTTTTGTTTTTTGAATTTTTCTTTGCTTTCTTTATGTGTGAGAAAATTTAAATTTAGTTTTGTATCTCTTTCTGGCCTAAGTTCTTTATTTTTAATAAAATTCAATTAAAATTGTTTTTTATAAAGCAATTTATCGGTGATTGTTGCGTATTGTTGTTGAATTTATTTTATTGGTGGGGGTGGTGGTGGTTGCCTTTTTAATTTTTATTTTTTTGTCGAATGTATTAAGCATTTCAAATTCAGCAAAGTATTTTCAATACACACAGTTATGGGCGATTAGTATCATATACTCAGTGAAAAAAAGTTGAAGTTCATAGTGTTAGGTGCAAGAAATGTTTCTTAAGACGAAACTCCAAGTTGAAGAAAAAAAAAGTTTTAAGGAACCTTAGCTTATGTTATGTTGCTTGCGTACGATTTGCAAAACGTTGGTCATTTCTCGAGAAATGAAAATCATTGTGTTAACGAGAGGATACTCGTACAGAAACCATTTATGGAAATTATGACAGACTTCGTGTAGCATCCACCTTTCTCGTAAAAGGAGTTTTTAGAAAGAGCATTGAAAGAGTGAACGACAAGAAATCATTTAGGGTGCATTCAACAGCCCTATTCATTACTTTAAATGGGCCAAGATTGATCGAAGCTATGCTTCGGGCAAATAAGCGAGTGACGTAAGCAATGATTGTAAATTGAATTCGCGCCCTCAAGTGGTCTATGCAATCTCACGTTTTCACATACCTCGATAGGCTTACGATTTATATTTTTTTTTAATAAAGATATAAAGAATATTAAGGGACGTAGTTTTGGTATTGAATTAAATTATGAAAGTTCAAGTTCAATTAGAGATGAAACATGACTTTTGTTATGATTTTACAAATCATCTTTTGCTTAATGAAATCGAAAAAGTTGACATTTTAGAAACTACTGAGGATGGAATTCCAACAGCAAGAATAATACCAACACTATCACCACAAACGCCTTAAAGAGGTTTTATTATTTTAAATACTTCTCGTTGAACTTTGCCTTGACCTACTCGACCTTTTCACGGCATACGCTGCGTCATTTTAAAGCCACAGAGTGGAGATATACAAGTCTTCCAACTGATTCTAAATTCTTCTCAAGCATGGCCTTAAAGTTTTTGAAAGTAGAAAGGGAACTCTACTACCTTCAGTGTTTGGTTCGCTATTTGCATTTCTTTGGCTCAGTAGCTAGGAAGTTAGTTCGAATTTTCTTATAATACTTTATATTTTTCATTTATCGGAACGTTTATTATGATCGTAAATTTGTACAAATCTAAGTAATTGAATAAAAAAAAATTTGAATAATTTGTAAATGTAATTTAAACATATACTGTTCCTTAATTAACTATTAAAGGACATAATAACCTCAGTAAAAGCAAAGGGAACTCTATCGTAAGCAAAAGTTCATAAACTTAGATTAGGCAAAGCACGAATTACGTAGGCTTTTACATAGTCTAATAACAACAAAAATTTTATCGCTCTTATAAACATTCGTTACAATCGCGTTTGTCCCTCCTTCCACCTAGAAATCTGTCTGTGAAGCAAACAAATGCATATATTTGCCCATATTCGTGTCTGTCCAGTACTTGTTAATAATGTGCAAAAGAAATTCTCATGCCGGTCCATGCTTTGGTAGAAATATTTGCAAAAGACATTTAAAGGCAAAATCAACGAATAGTTCCTATGACAAATATTCTTAATAACATGTCTGATCGCGTCTGTCAATGCTTCCACCTGAATATCCGTCTGTGAATTTGTCTATCCGAACAAACAAATGCATATATTTGCCCATCTACGGGTATTTATCAATTATGTGGAAAATAAATTCTCGTACCGGTCCAGGGTTTGGTAGAAATGCTTGTAAAAGACTTTTAAAGGCAAAGTCAATAAGTAGTTCCTATGACAAGTATTCTTTATGACATCCCCGACCGTGTCTGTCCATCCTTTCGCCTAGATATCTGTCTGTGAATTTGTCTATCCGAACTAACAAACGCATAAAGTTGCCACAGGTATTCATCAATAATGTGTAAAATAAAATCTCGTACCGGTCCAGGCTTTGGTTTGGTTTATTTGTAAAACGTCTCTTCATGGTAAGTCTTGAACTAATTAAAAATGGGTCAGATCCGAACGTACTAAGATTGGCCATTGAGCCAACTGCAGCCCGTGTGATAGTAGGCAGCCAGCTGGTGATGTCTATGGTGACGGGTTTATTTTGCGCATCCACGAATATCCAATAAGTCAAACGGAGAAAAAGCAATGGTAAAAACCTAGAGAGAACTGAAGATTTATGTGAATGTACTAAAGGTGCGAAGAAATGATGAAACTCGACTTTGTGCGTACTTTACACTTTATTTACTTATTAAATAGAATGCATTTTAAATCCTTTAAGCTTTCGTTTGTCTTTGGCACGACTATTTTTGGATCTTAAAGAAGCTTTCTTGTCTTCAGATTGTCTTTGTCAAGATTTCGATGCTGTGTCAGAGTTAATCTTCGAATGCGAACCGAAAATAATTGTTTCTAAACGAAAATGAGGTCAGGGTGACTTGCATATAAATTTAGATATCGTGAACTATTCGAAATGGATTTTCTATATCTGAAAGGTTTTTCACACCTCTTAATCTGACCACACATTTTTATTTTTTTTTATTTTTTATTTTTTTTTTCTTTTTAGTTCTCTTAGCATATAAAGAATAATTTTTGATCGTTATACGCAAAAAGAGAAGAACTTTTGGTTGAAATATTCTAAAATTTTGTAACCAGATAATTGAGGTGAAAACCTCTATATGTGATTATCGCAAATCTATTTTTGTTCACGTGTATCTGCTTGCTAAAGACATTAATTGCGAAAAAATCAAGAAAATTGGCACTCAATTCATTGAATATCAAAAAAATTTAATTGTTTTTTTCTATTCGCAAAAAAAAAAAACAACTTTCTTTGCGTGAAACCTTAACAAATCGGAATATTTAGATCAATTTTTTCAAGACTTTTGCATTAAATGTACAGGTGTCCTTCAATTCTTTTAAACACTTTTGAAGTATAGATTACATCACTTAAAGCACTTTTTAAATTCATAAAAAAAAAAAATATATATATAAATATATATATATAGGAAATCGTAATTTTTATATCTCATCTCGTCGGGATGCATTGTTATCACCATAACTTCATAACTTTTCTTTTAGGTCTTACCTTTAAAATATTTTACGAAATTGTACAAAAAAACAAAACTTTTTCTTTTTTTTTTTTAAAACTTCACAAATTTCAAATAAAAAAAACGTTTTATAAAAACCGAATTTCCTTATATGCCCTAGAAGCCTGTTACACAGCTGAACCTTTAAGTGTAACTGAACAGACTACGATCCCTCAAATAGCAAGTTTAGGTTTATATACGAGCCAATTAAATATGTATGCATAAATTATATTCGAGCGCCTTGTTAATGTTTGGTGAATTTCTTCTTCTATATGCACTCGCTCTCACTCTCACGAATACATAGAATGTTTTCAAAGCATAGCAGAGAGAATCTATCATTAAGGCGAAGCAGAGTAAGAAAGAGAAAAACACATTTAACGTTTATGGAAAGGGAAGTCAAATAAGATCATTGCGTTGTATATTAGAAACTTCAGCGCTGTACTTTTTTTTTTTGCAGCATGGAAAGTTGTTTTTCATTCACATGCAAACTTGTTCCTGTGCGGTCCTTTTTTGCGTGCTTCCGTGTTCCTAGTCACCGAATAAGAACAAATATTTTTAATTGTGTTGGGAAAACTATTTTTTATAACTAATTAAAAGGTTTTTTTTATGCGGTGAATAGGGACTGCACAATCGCACAAAAAGAGACCGCACAAAAACAGTTTTGAGTGTACTCTTTCTTCGTAGATTTCAATTAATTTTTATTTGTAATGTTATGCCATGATTATCCATCGTTATAATTGCAAGCATGCGTACAGTTGTAAGATGCACACGAACCGAAAGGTTTGCTGTAATCGTTCTGATGAGTGCATTCAGCAAAATTTCAATTCAAATCCTGGTTTGCAAGTAAAGCGCTTTATCTATAGCTGCCTTAGTATCAAAAAGTAGGAGATTATCAGAAACGTACAATTGCACGGCATTTTCCAACTCTGCTACCCGATACAGAACGTGAGAGCACTTAAAAAAAAGGAGTGAGAGAGAGAGAGAGAGATGGAGAGCGACGCAAATGAATATAATCATAAGAATTTTAATATTTTTGAGAAGTGTTACAGAGAGCAACTTAGACAGGCTTAAACAAGCTTTATTTGTAATGCTGTCTTGTAATACGGATGAGTACGATTTTTCAAAGGCAAAAAATAATATTTTTTTTTGCAAAATTAAAGAAAATATTTTGAAACAATAATAGATCAAAACTTTATTGTATTTGTAAAGTGGTGAACTAAAAACCTTTTCGCTTTTTTACTCTAATTGCTTAAAGAAAGCAGATAACAAAGTAATTGAGAGTAAACTTAATAAATGTATTTAATGAGTCTACTATGATGTGGTGAACTTTTCTCAAACGTTCTCCTAAACAATTCGGTTTTTGAAATTGTTTGCTTTTGAAAAAAACGAAGAAGAAAATCATAAAAAACGTGGAAAAAACGTTTATTTTTTGTTAACAATCCTTCTTTAGTCTCTTGATTTCTTTTCCTAATGTACAATAGCCTCATATAAGGGGCCCTTTCTCTCGTGCAAACGGTAGGTTAGGTGTTGTTTTAAAATTAAATTTTTCACGAAATTTTGGATACTAAAGTTTTCTCTTATCTATTCGCCGCTGCTATCTATGATGATTGTGACCCGGCTATATACTTGACGGATTGTTACCCTTATGCATAGAGAGAATAACGTTATATATTGCATTTTGGTTTTAATGTTAATTCTTTCTTAGGCTATTTAATGAATTTATTGTTGAGTTAAAAAAAATTTTTTTTTCCATTACATTCTACATAAATTATGCCAAATTATATAATAATGAATTCTTTTATTTTTATAGCATGCATTTTCCTTTGCGGTTTTTAGTATCGAATAACCTGAAAAATTATATATGTATTTGAGAAAACCGCAGGCACAGGTAAAGGCACAGCCACAGTCACAAGCACGTCATAGCAATTGCAAACAGTTAATGTCATAAATGTTTACAAATCGTCACCTGATGGACTCAAATTACCCGGCTTTACACACATTGGTGCGAGCGCAAGAGGTGTTCAATAGAAAATGTGAAACCGTTGAAAAAATAAGAAAATTTTAATTGTTTTGAAGTTATTTTTTGGTACCCGGCATCGCTAACGCCCAAAACTATTTGAAATCAGATACTTTTCATTGTTTATATAGATATTAAATTTTGTTAATAGCAGGTGTATTAGTGGATCGTTTGGAGATCAGTGTTAGATATGAATTTCATATTTTATTTGTATTTGTTTATATAATTGAATTTTCTTTTTTTTTTAAAGTCTGATCTATGAAAGTCCAGCTACCCATATAAAATTTTGGGTTTTCAAGTGAGTCGAAAAGCAAATGCATCCACAACCTGGCACTGTTTGCTGCGGATTTTGGGCTGAAGCCATCGTTGGTTCATACATTTTCGAAAATGAGACGGTTATTGGTGCTCTATAACCCATTTATTCCTACCTAAATTGGATGATAATGATGCGAATAATATCTGGTTTTCACCTAAATGTGCCGCATATCATACATCTCGTGAAACATTTCAGCTAATGCAGGAGATGTTCCCAGGTCGTGTTATCTCTTGTTTTGGCGACCAGGGCTGGACTCCTAGATCATGAGATTTTAGATCACTGGATTTCTTTTTATAGGGTCAGGAGATTCGACGCAGCATCAACGAAATTCACTCACATTTACACAGATGGTTATGGAAAATTTCGAAGAAAGGGCATGTATACGCCAGCAAAGTCGCGGAGACCATATGTCCAATATGCTATTCCACACATAACTCTATCTGAAGTACCTTATGAAACAATCAAAAAATTGCAATTAAAAAAAAAAGTCCTGTCTTCCATCTAATTCAAATCTTGCGTTTTTTTTTTGGGGACACCCAAATGCCTAAATAATCTATGGAGCTTCCATTGGATTTTTCTCAACGTGATAACCAAACAAGTAATCCTCATGCTTTGAGTATAAAATAACTTTTTATATCTACCACCGAAGGGGAAAGGTATTATCGTTTTATTGGAATGTTTGTAACACCCATTGGGGAGGTGCTTGCTCGGCATCAAACTTTGAATCGATCTAGCCACGCACGAGATTCTCCCAGTCGTGGGTTGGTGTTGAAAATGGACCGTATCGATTAAACGACGGATCTACAAAACAACATAAATTGACAATAACTTTGCACTCTGGTTTTTTTGCTAATTAGGCATAAGCTGTAATAGTGAAAATTTCCAGGTATATTCTATGAGCGATGGGGGAGTGTGTGGGCAAAACAAACAAGAAAATTACGTGGAATTTTCAGTTTTTTCTTTGTTTTAAGATCAAGGGGTTGGGTGTGAAAGATTCGGCCATTGCCCGATATAATTTTCCTACTTGTCATAATTAATTGTAATTAATAACTGAAAATAATAATATTTCCATTTGTTTATTTATATATTTATGTTTATTTTTAGATTTATGTTTATTTATTCATATGTTTAATCATTCATTTACTTATTAAGAAAACAGGTAAGAACATTATAGTTGGGCTAGGTCGGCCATTAACATTCCTAAACCTAATTTGTTTAACATAATTCTTTATTAAGTTATTTACGGGTGAACGCATAACTTTCATGAGAATCCGTATGTGTGGTGGTGTCCAAAAAGTAGACCTACGTGATCCAAACACAGGTGACTTTCCTGTCAGATTAATATTATAGATCAGTTTCCGTTATAAAATAATATATATTAAATATTTTATGGTTACTGGGTACTGGGCTTTAAAAAAATTGGGCTATTGGCTATAAATTTTAGACATAGTTTTCATAAGCCAAAATACTATTAATTAGCGACATTTGTTGAAATATTTTCAATATTGAAAATTTTTTCCATAGAACGATGTTTTCCAAAGAAGACGTTAAATGAGAAATCGGCGTAAAAAAGGCCCATCGCAGAACGTTTCCAATAGGATTAATCTATGGACCGCAATAGGCGGACACGGGGACGGATGGACAAGCTTATATCGATTGGTGTGAAAAGTGGGTTGCGGGTTGGACAAACTTAAATCGATGGTATGAAAGGGATTGGTAATGTAGGTGGGTGGGATTGGCTCTAACTTAAGCGCATACATTCGCCCAAACTTAATATACCATATATCACCATATACCACATATTAATTGGTGCAGAGTATAATAAGAAAACTGAGTTGAAATTGCTATCAGTCGACTTCAAGCTAATCTAATCTTAATAGATGTTTACATATATATCTGACAATAAAAGTTTTTAATTGAAATTAACGGTAAACTAAGTAAAAATAAATAAACAAAGTGAAAGAGAAGGAAATATACTCTAAAATTGATGTGCACTCGTCATAAAGTTACACGCATATAGGATGAAAGCCTACCACTGAATTAATGCGTAGAGCAAAATCATTTGATAACGGTTTTTGGTATTTTCTGTCCGTGCTAGAGTGGAAGAGTATTGCACACTGCAAGTTCTGGGAATACATAAACATATAAAAAAATTGGTGTTGTGGAGTGCTAAGCAATAGAAGATTTGCATGTGTGTGTACACGAAGGTATCCAAATAATAACACACGGTCCATTAACGCAGCAGGGGTCCATTTGCGTAATGTCTCCATATTCCCGGCAGCCGTAGCAGTGTGAGAATAATTCTGGTAACCTGAGAATTTGTTGATAGTACCTATAATGCAACAACTGCTAATTTTGATAATCTGAGAATAATTCTGGTAATCTCAGATATAGTGCAACAAGTGCTAATTCAAACGGCATAACTTAGATAACCTTCGAGCTCAAGTCGGAGTATCATGAATTTTGAAAATACATAGATAAGCTTGAAATAATTAATTTTTGGCAAAAGAATTGGAAGAACTTGAGCGTCTTTTTTATTAGTAGACAACGCTCTAAAGTAGGCGTTACGATTTGAATAAGACGGCAAAGTGCAAGGGAGCATTGCAAAATGAATTATCCTGTTCATGCCTATGTAGGGTGGACATTGTTTGAATTGCTTGCTTTTATACATTAAAACAATTCGATAAAGCTGTATCTTCTTCAATATCCTATAACTCAGCTCAGATCAAAGTGGTAAGTATTTTGTAAATTGTCAACAGGTTCTTTTCTGTATTTTCATCAGCGAAGAGTGAGCGAGGAGTTTGCAACGCCTAGAAGGAAGTTTCAAAAATATCTATTAATTCTCGATACGCGACATAACTATTTCGAAAGTATAGTAGACGATTCAAAAGAGTAATAGGTGCCCATAAATCACCGCACAGGAAACTTTAATGAGTCGATTTTAAACCAAACTTGCAAACGATTTGAATGATTTTTGAAATGAATTTAATTTTATGAGGGAAACTGAAATAGTGTTTTGAAGGCTTAATCGCAATTCTCACAACCAGGCATACGGACGGACTTGAAGGTAGATCGACTTGGAATTAGTTTGTCATATAGGACTGTTTAGGAAAATATATATGTGCAAGAACATACATACACGGTCGTGTTTCAGCAGGGTACCTCTGACGCATACGGGATATCAGTCTTTACACGCAAATATCAAAATTATAGCTTAGACAAAGCCACATACAAAGACTTCTGCTTAGTTTATGGGTTCAGATTCACTTTCCAGGTATGCATGAATATTGTAATATAACTGCAATGCTTCTAAAAAATTACTAAATAAATCTTTTACTTTTAAAGATTTTTAAATGATATTTAATTGCAATTTACGCGACAATTAGATGCTAAGGCATTTTGCTTTTTGGCTTTCCATCGCTACTTAAACTATGAAAGTACTATGAAGAGTACGTCAACGATAATTAAACTAATTTATACAAAATGTAGTCAATTTAAAAGAGGGGAAGAGATATCTATGCACAGTTTGAAATATTTCATAAGGAAACCAGTTTGTGTTCTATTTATGACAAACAATATCGAATTTCACGAAATTAATTAGCGATGTAGTCTCAAAGCATTCTTGCTGATGCGATTTATTAAATTATTTGATTTTTTAAATACTTTAGTGGAAAAGAATTCATGCAAAAATAAAAGAGTTTCATTCATTCCCATTCTGCGAACTTTTCAATTAGCGATAAATAAGGAAAAGCTTTTTTTCTCTTAACATCCATGTTATCGAAAAAGCTTTCTACTTGCGCTGTAGATAACAAGTAGTTGTTAATAATCACCAAAAGAGGACGCTAAGAAAACTTCTTTAGTTTGCAAAAAAAGAAAAAAACCAGATATTGTATTGGGCAGATATGGAAACTTGCTTGTATGTTGTCTCGTATATATCACCTTGATGCAGTTTTCACAATACAGCCATCATTGAAGTAAGAATTATTTAGATTTGTTATTGGTTTGAAACATCCAATTGGAAAGGTATGCACTTGTAAGGTGAATGTGAGGTTCTTAGTGCGTACGTCTGCCTATCTGATTATTCGTACATATCCGTGTCCGAAAAGTTGTGAAATCAGCCTGCAGTCTATGGCATATATAGATAGATTTGAGCTCAAAATTTTAATCAGAGTCATGTTAAAACTTAGTTGAAAATAATTCCGATGGCATGCGCCCTTCTTTACTATATCACATATCACGTTTTTTGTATTTGCTAAAAAGGTTTCCATACAAGGTTTATTATATTCACAAAAAATATTATGATTGTGTTCGATAGGAACTAATCATATATACTTAATATAATAGTATATTATTAAACATACTTGATGCGAACTCACTCCTCGTGAACGAGAAAGAAGTATTTTGAGAAATTGGGAGACAATTCGCACATTGTCTCTTTCTCTTCTCTTCTTTCTCGCTCTCTTTCTCGTTCTCTGGTAAAGGAACACAACACTGAAATATTTATTAAATGCTGTGTAATTATAAATAATATTTATCTTCTTTTTGTTATGAACACCTCCGGGCTGCAAGCGCGAGAGTCATCACCAAATTAATTCACTTCTCCCATCACAATAGTAGCACAGTAAAAAGATTGTTACACAACATATATTGAAACAATCGGCCACTAAAGATGTAATTATAAAATTTTTGCTAACAAAATTCTAAACATGTATATCTATATATATATATATATATATATATATAATTAATTTTAACAAAGTGAAAGGGAAAACCGAAGAATAAGCTCCAAGTTTGGAAATTGCTGATTGGATCGGTGGCGCTATTCACATTTATAAAGAATATGCATGTACACCATAGACACGTTCCCAAAAAATTCGTGTAAAAAAAATCGTATAAAAAAGGTATTGGCTAAATTGAAAAATACAAAGCAATGTTAAAAACATTCTTGTTGGAGAGAGTCACTTAAGAATTCATTTCATGTTTACACATTCTAATTCATTAAATACATTACAAAAAAATAAATTATATTTTTTAAAACTCAAACTAGACTGCGTAAAAAATACATTACATCTTTACTTTCTAAGTGAATTGTGAAAAATATAAAGCGAAATTGTGCGAATTCATATCCAAATATCAAATCAAAAATTCATTAAAAAAATTCATAAAAAGAATGCATAAAATATTGAAAGTCGTGTTAAAACAAAATATTTCGTGTAAAAAGAATTGTGTGTTCATATTCAAACATCAAATCAAAAATTCATTAAAAACAAATTCATAAAACAAATCCATAAAATATTAAGAGTCGTGTTAAAACAAAAGATTTCGTGTAAAAAGAGAATTTTTTCTTCTTAACTCGTGTCAAATTAAATTTCATGTAAAAAAATTCGTGTAAAAAGAATTAGGTGTACTTTAAAACAACTGCTGTAAGTATTTCTAGTAAAAAATTACGATTGTAGGGGCATCAGAAAGGGCATATAAAACAATCGCAATTTTTAGTGTATATTAAGTAGTTTTAAAACAAATTTAACAAATTGTGCACACAATTAAAAAAATTCAAGTTTCTTTCTTATTTTGCTAATAGACACTATCAGGTACGGGTGATTAGAGGTTCTCTCTCAATTCTCTCTTGTATTTCTTGCAAAACAAAAGCAAAACGAGTTGAAAAATCATATTCGCGATTAGGTAATTCTGATATTACCCCTACACTAAGTAAATATATAATATCCGGTAAAGTTTTCTATATCAATGTTTGGATATTTATCTGCTGAAAGGGGGATTGCTTGCACCTTTTCCAGATGTCCTGAACTAAACTTATTGACATAGCGTTAGCTTTAAACAGACGACGGTTAACAGACGTAGGCACAAGTCGTATCGACTGCCATATCGAGAGTTACGAAAGGAATGATATAACGAGTATACCTCCCAGATACTTCGCGGATACAAAAACAACTGCAGGTATTACTGCAGACAGAAGTGAAAAATAACAGTACGTAACGCATTGGATTCTAAACACAAATTAATAGTTTTTTTATTTTTATTTATTTTTTTTTTTCATTTCTCTGCTTTATTATGATCAGTACGACAATTCATATACGCTTGTAAACAACCTATGAAGCGAGATCGTCATAATTAAAATTATTTGTATAAAAATTTGTGAAAAAGATATTTAGTGAAAAAAGTAAAAAGAGAAAAATCTCGCAGAAGATTCTCGGATCTGGGATTATTTGAAAATAAAGTAAACAACTATTAACATTTATTATATTCATTGTTCAACTTTGGCAAGATATAAAAGCAAAAAATTAATTAACAAAATTTAAAAAAAAAAAAAAAAAAACTTAAACAAATGTTAAGAAAGAAAAGTGAAAGATATTTAATCGATAGACTTTTATAAGTGATTCAGTATTCGGGTAAATAAAAACATACGTGTATATTGACATTGAATATTGATCGTAAGAGTGAATAATAAGTCTGAGGAAAGTGAAAAAATCGACAGAATGTAGCGCATAATAGGCAAAGAACACGCAAACAACATAAGTAATGAATGAATTGTGGTATTTGACAGCACAAGTGACAGTCGTATCCCGTCATTTTCTGGAAACCTCTGCATTCACCTTGCGGAATAGTACGTCCATTATGGCATTGTGTATGCGATACTCAGCAAGGAGCTTTCTAGGGAAGCGATTCTCATAGTTATGTCTTTCTACCTCAATGCAATCAATTTCCTCCCAAAAAAAATGTGTGTGTGACTGCATTAATCTTTAAATTATACCCTAAAAGTAATAAGTGTTGACAATATTTTCTTTTCTTAGAAGAATACTTTCTAGACGACAAAAAAGAGTAGCTAAGGAAAGTGCCGCTTACTCCTTATGACATTTATACTAAAAGTGAAATGTTCTATATAAAGATGTCGTACTTCCCATAAAGCATTTTATTCGACCGCAAAAAGCCCAATAAACCTTTATTCCACTTGTCTTTTCCATTAACATCGTTCGTGAGAAAAGTTAGCATAAAAAAATGTCATATTAAAGTTAACAAATGATTTTTAAATTTTCTTTTAAAATATTTTTAGATTATTTTTCGAAAAAGTTCTGCAAAATATATTTCTAAAATTATTCATTTACTTACTCGCATACATTTTCGGTTCTCATGCATATATCAGCAGGTTTTTAGCCTAAAAAAAAAAAAAAAAAAAAAAAAGAAAAAATAGCTAAGATTTCCTTAGCATCAGCCTAAATAAACATAAATCCTTGTTGAGGCCCTTATCCCATCAGAGGAAAAAAAAAAAAAAAAAAAAAAGGTAAAATGAGAACCTGAACATTTAACTTAATTAGCATTGCGACGCGATACACTTACCATTAAAAATGAAAAACGACACTTCGAATTCACATAAGCGAACATACTTCTGTACTTTTGCAAACCTTCAAATAATCTTGAACCAGATAGCTTTGTTATCTCCACACTTGATAATAATTGATAAACATTTTGTTCAAATGGGTTAAAAGAGAAAAAAGCGAAAAGTGAAGAACAGATAGGTATAACAAAAATAAATAAAAAATAAAAGTAAACGTAAATTGTAAGTGCATCTCTATCGCGTATGGTTGGAGAAGGTTGTCAGATGACCACTACTTTCTTTAATATCGCTTCAGTCAAAGTAGATACTTGCTATTCGCTTAATATTAATAACGCGGAATAACAACGTTTTACAAGGAAGATTATCATAAACCAGAAAAGCCATATTGTCAGCTTTTTTCTTGTTAAAAGCATTTTATTTGCCTCCTTGTGTGCTATTGCACTGAAAAATCAAAATGTTTTTCCGCTTGCCATGACTTGTATGTTTTTTCCAATGAATATTACAACATTAAGAGGAGTACAATTACTTTCGCTGAATGCGGTACACAAGGGAAGTAAGAAACTGAACTTTGATTGTCTTTATTCAGTTACCAATTCTTTATTTTCAATTCAAAGTACAAATGGTTTATATAATAAAAAAATGTTTTGTACCTATTGAGAACCCCGTTAGCAGTCGCATCGCGTCAACAATTGCAGCTACATACGTTATATTTTCACTTTCTAGCTTTTGTTTTCACTTTGAAGGCTCAACGTGAGCGTTTTAATAAAAGATGTCCGACAGACAGACTAATAAACACAGATAAATTGATGCAGAAATTTAGGCTGATGAAGAATATACACTTATATGTGTTTTCGAAATAAAAGACTAAACGTAGTGCATTTATTTTTTGTTTTGATTTACAACGAAAATTTTACTTTAACTGTTTATCGTACATGAAAAAAACAACGTTGGTTAAATGATTGTTACAAGCTTATGTAACAATGCACACCACCAAATAATAGCAGGGGATGTAGCTCAGATGGTAGAGCGCTCGCTTAGCATGTGAGAGGTACGGGGATCGATGCCCCGCATCTCCAGGCACTTTTTTTTTTATTTTTTTATTTTTAATATTCAAATATAAACTAGAAATAATTGTATTTATAAATAAATATCTTTTATCTTTGGTTTCTTTGTGTACTGAAGACGCTATCTTGCGATATTTCCATTTTATAGCTTCTCTCTGAAATGAAAGGTTTATAATATGAATGGACTGTGATTAACTTGCAACCTCTAGGATACATCATATAATTATCTCCGTAAAAGTAAGAAAGTTGTGAAACCCCACCATTTCGAACCATTGTACAATTATTGTGACGTATTTTGTTCAATTGGAACTTGTCGGTAAGCAGATGGCGACTATTTCTACACTTGCTATTATTTGCAAAAGAGGATGCCAAGTAGACCCTAACGACGAGTAGGGAAGCTTTAGAATTCTACTATGAGAGAATACCTTTTGCGTTACTTATTCCATGCCATGTGTATATCTGTCAAAGTCATTTATTCGTATCATTCAAGAAAGTGCCGCTATCTTATCAGTTATTAAGTATCTACGAGGACGAGTTAAAAAATTCTCGGTCGTATCCGCAAATCCCTATGCCTTGTGAGATTGATAAGAACATCGCACTTTCATTGCTCTGTCAAGCATTTTCATAACTAGCAGAAGTGCAGTGTTGGCCAGTCTCAACATAAGTGACTTTCTAACTGCAATAGGATGAAGTTTTAAAATGTTATGAGTGATAAATGGGCTAATAGTCTGTCCTGGTTTTTTTAGCTCATCATCAGAGCTTTAATTTTGAAGAAAAAAGATTATTTCCAAATAGTTTCGCAGCTGAATTTGATAACCGATTTCCAAAAGATTGTTTTAAGCGCTCGCTCTATTTTTCGTTAGGTAATGGATGAGAAAAATTGCTATTATAGTAATATTTTGACTTAATATCTTTTTCTATGCAGTGTTTACTGCGTTACTTCTTCAAGTCAATTAAGACGTACAATAGGAAGGATACGTCAATTTGTTCTTATGTTTATGGTGGAGAGTTTCAATTATGTTGTTTTTATTTTTTTCTTACAAAGATTTACTAGATTTTGTATTCTTTGATATTCTTCAATATTTCTTTCTATTTTTCAATATTCTTATGAAATTTGACCCACGTATTACCTAGAGAGTTGCCAACCTAAGAAGAAAGTAAACTCTTTCACCCTATCGGATAAGCCCATGCAACTTCAATTAGAAGTTCTTATTAAATTTTGATCCTCTACATCATAAATATATATATATGTATAGTGTTTTAAATTTTGATATAAATGCTTACAGACGCGGTACCGCAGTATAAAGTCATTTGCGGTTGCCAAGCAATTTCGACATGTTTACGTGATCGATGGAACAATCAATCTTTCTTACTGTTTCACTTTTTCGAGTTGGCACAGTACTCATGATTGAAGAAAAAAAATTCTTATTAGTATGAAGTCTGCAAACATCTCAGCCAGAAGTCAATGGCAGACGTTTTGCTTATGTATGTAGTAAGCAATAAGAATTTAACACTTCATCCGCTTTAGTCATTCGTCAATAACAGATATTATTATCATTATTATTATTATATATTAAACTCGTCGATTTAGGTATAAAGATTGAAATAATATATAAAGTTACTAAGTTCGAACTCTAATGGACACTTTGCTAACGGACTGTTGTTAAGTAATGTTTCTGACAGAACTAGTATGAGGAAATTTGTGAGAAATACTTCAGATGGAAAACATTGTAAGTTGATGTTCTGGACAGTCTGTTAATTAATTTCTTTCAACCAGGTCGAGTCGCTTGTTCGTTGTTGTTGAAGAAATATCTAAGTTTTCGAAAAAAAAATTCGAATCTTGAAAAACGGAATGCTATTGAAGTTTCAAATGTCCACCTTTTTAAAGAGAAATGGAAAAATTTCATAGCATTTTTCCCAGCGAATGATTTTTAAGTCACATAAGTTTCATGACATTAAACCGTCGAAGTCATCCCATGGTCTACGTAAGAGGTAACGATCCGTAGATCAGTGAGACAAATATTGCGACATTTGCTCGAATATCATTTTGATCGACACGATAAATAACGCTTCGCAGACTTAATTAACAATTTCTAGTGTTTGTGATGGAAAGCAGCAAGCAAATGGTTTGCTTGTTTCTTCTCTGGAAATTTCGTTGTTAAAGGCGCGCCGCGCTCTTGTCGACCAATCGTGGGCTAAATTCTTCGAACATGATATCAACGCGAGTAAACCTCGATACGATTTGAGTCCCAGTTGAATAAACAGTAAAAAATGTAATGGATTGAAGTTGTGTTTGCGGATCGCAGGGGAAATGGCATTGGGATATACGCCAGAAATCTGTTAAAAAAAGACATGATCGGATATGGATGAAGCTGAACAAACGGTGACCAGGGTTCCTTATAAGGCAATGCTTTGTGTTTGCTGCGATTCAAAGAAAGTCATTCATTAAGATCTGGTCCGAACTGGCTAAACTGGATTGATTTCACTCTCTTTTGTCAACAATTAATGCTACTACAAGTGCGCAGTTAAGATGAAACATTCATGATGAATAGGAACGACGTCTCCTATCAGAACAATGCCAGAGCACGCGCCTCTTTGACAACACGACATAAATTGAGAGAGTTTGGCTGAGAAATTTTTATGCATCCCATCAGTGTTTGTTTCCTTCCTGCCTTCTCTCAACTAGGTAAAGCCGACAGCGGAAAAGCCTTGTGGAAATAACTTCGCTTAGTTGTTTAACCAAAAATGACAATAATTTTGCAATGACAGCAAACGGTTATCGATTGAAATGTCACATAATACTATAAAAAGAATGTTTTTGAATTTTGACAAAAAAACGTGTGACAGTTTTTCCTTTACACAAAAAACTAAAGATAAACACTCACTCTAACTAATCGTCATTGAAGTGGCAGTCGTTAATTTGGATAGCGTGCTTCACTTGGTAAAGGAGAAAACTAAAAGGGAGAGAGAGGGAGAGAAAGAGAGAATGGAATAATTTTTCTTTTTTTTATTGAATGTGAGATAAGAGCTATGTTGAATCAGAAACAAGTGTATGTTCGTCGTACACAAGCACATTAGATAAGTGAAAAAGTTTTAAGACTGACAAGCACAGTCTTGGTCAACTCAAATTTCATAGTTTGCGAGGACAACTTTTGATTTTGAAAAATTTTCTAAATCTAAATGTTTTCAAATCCTATAATAAATGTATCGTTCTAGAACTATGGTATTGTAAAGCTTGAATTGATATTCAAGACGAATTACAATCCTTGACGCCATCTATGGAACTTTAGATGGTCTCCCAATTAGAGATTATGTCATGATATATGGACATCTCAGTCAAAGAAAGTTTACCGCTAAGTTATAAAATATTACTTTTTGTTTTATCACAGTTCGGTTCCGCCAAGGACCAACTTACTGTCAATGTAAACATTTTGCTAAGTGAACAAACGGTTGACTTTCGAATCATCAGACCTCGTAATATTTCTTTGCTAACAAAGTGCCGAAGAGCGAATAACCAAAGGAATATTGTGAACGTATGCGGGGATCTCGATGACAATCTATATCCCCCGATTATCTGCAATCAAGACACAAGGAGCGATGAGAACATTACGGATATATGTGGGAATGTTAACAGTGATGTAAATTTAGAGATTTGATACCATCTTCCTGTATACAAGCAATTTGTCGGTCATTTCGCACAAAGACTCAAACAAGACTTGAAATTGATTTGAACTTCAACCCAAGGATCGAATCATTCCATATCCTAATCCATATCGAGAAGTACGAAAAATGTTCATCGCAAAGATATTCTTACGGATATGAGGGCGACAGATGACAATTGAAATTTGTTCGGTTAAGCATCGGCCTCGGGATCTTGTCATTTGTGCTCTTAAATTTTGAAGTATTTTGGAAAAAAGTTGTTGATCTTACGTACGTATTCGAGCTGCTCAAAACAAAGAGCATGTGCGTGAGCGGTTAACTAAGAGCACATAGATTAAATATCAAATTTTCACTTACTTGTAGTTTTTTGACGATCGGTCAACGAATATTGAGGTTAAGAGAACTAACATGTTTTAATAACCTCTTGTTGCTCATTTCTGTGAGTGTTACGAACTAAATGAAAAAATGAATGTATGCCCGTTTCCTAGTTGATAGTGTAGTAATAAATAAAAGATAAAAACCATTATGAAAATCGTTATGATGTTTGCGCGCGTAAAATGCTTGAATGTTGCAATTAGTTGTACTTGGTATCTCAAAAGCGATAGTTAGAGATGAAATCGAAATTTGTAATTATGTAAAGCGTGTTTACTGAAGAGAGTTTATTAAGAAACAAATTTATTGATAAAAACTTGTTCAACTTCGCAGAAAGTAATTATACCCGTGACGTTTCTCTATTTCTTACTATGGATGATGAAAGTCCACAACCATTTCGTCGTGAACGCAACTTAAGCAATCGAAATTTTGCTAAACGTAACTCAATTCGTCATCAATTTGCTAACGGTAAACTTAGTTCATCAAACCACTCGTTCGACAGACGTAAGCTAATAAAATCTAATAAATGTGAAATGGAAGAAATTAACTCAATTATTAACCACAAGTCTGCAAACAATATGGCTGCAAACAGTATTGAGATCGATGATGACGATGACGATAAACGCATTGATGTCGAGCGATGTTTAGCTAGTGAAGGAGAAACAACAGACCCAGCCTTATTGGGAGTACGTCAAAAAGTATTAAGATTTGAAAATTTTCAAACGGATGAATGCAAACAAATAAAAAATTATAAAACTAATCTAATCAGTGATCGAGTGAATAGAATAAAAATTTTTGATAATAGTAATGACAATCAGTGCATTTTACCTACCATGGGTGCAGAATTAAGTAAAGAACTATTTGCTTCACAAAATGCAAGCAGAGAGAAATCTCCCGATGCTGTGGACGGTGATAATGTTGCAAGTAATGAAAAGACAAAGAGAAAGCGTAAAGAATCAAAATTTTATTACAAATGTGAACAAATTGTAGCTGAAGCGAGTAAAGATGTTGCCAAAGAGTTCGATGACATACAAGATCGGAGCCTACCAGTCGATTTGAATAGTTACGTTTCGGCTGTGAATATTTCGCTGTTAACGCCTCCATTTAAACATTCCATAAGTCATAGTGCCGAACAACTACTGGATGAAGCGGCTACAGAGAAAAATCAAGAGTTTGTCAGGTAAGTTGTAATCGAAAGTAATAGGAAAATGAATAACACATTTAATCGCGTCTCCATATGTCTATAATGAGAAATCTGACAGATTTGGATGACAACATGATACGTACTTACTGTTACTGTTTTGTTTCTCAACACTTGTCAACTATGACTAATCATTTATTTTTATATAAAAAATGTCTCTCCTTTTTTATAATAAAAAAAAAAAAAAATGTTTCTATTTTAATATCATACGAAGAGTTTATGACCGATTCACAGAGCATATTAACATAAAACAGTGTACTTACATACAATTAAACCCCTTTTTTCATTTGCTTCTCTTCTCTTTTTTCACATTCTTTCTCTTACTTTCGTCTCTTTATACATCTCCTCTTTCTGATAAGCAATCTTCCGATTTTATAAACAAGCGAAACGCAAGCCAAAGAAGTAACGTTTACAGTTTAAGGCAATACCTTATTGTGTTTTCAATAACTCGGACACGGAATACTTCCGACTCTCAGTGATCTTCAACTTTTTCTCTAAACTCCGTCCTGTCATATCTTACAACACAGAAGCGAAACTGTCAGTAACCGCCAAGATGGTATATGAAACGATTTCAATTTCCTCACCAGGGGTTGAATTATTCGCTGCTTGAAATGATAATAAAATATGTAGGAACATAACGTAACCCACACCTCTTTGCCTTGTGCAGTTATTCGCTCGGTTTGGTAATAACATACCAAAAAGTTCGCATCATGTTCATGAAAGCCCACATTGTTGGACTTAAATGGATTGGCAAATGGATGGACGCTTCATTTAAGAGTCTACGTTCCGTGATAGCGCCTATATAACTTGGGGTCCAAAAAAAAAAAAACAGTTTTACGTGATCCAAATTCCCTGCCGTTAATTTTCTTTGCTGATATACTTCTATGAATTATTAAGATATCACGAGATATCTTATATGGAGCGGGGGAAGAAATAGACGCCTGTGGGTCAAACCAATTTTTTTATTTAATCGCTATTACGAACAAATTTCCATCACAGAAAAATGAGCAATCACGCTTTTTTGGCAGATGAGAGTTTATGTTCCATGAGAATCCTTATATGTGATGGTATCTAAATAATAGACTTACATGGTCCAAATGCGGTAGGGTAGATTTCTTTGTCAATTTACTCATTATGAGCCAATTTTCACCATGAAATATTGGAAATTCGACCTTTTTAGCCTGTAAAGCTTTAGTTTCCCCAGGAAAGGTTACATGAGAGGCGGTTCAAAAAATTGCCTCAACCGGTCCAAAGTTTTCACACCAATTGAGAATGTCGGAATAGTACTATTTAGTCACTCTCGCCGAGAAATTTTGAAAACTGCAATTTTTTTCCATATAACGACTTTAGTCTTCTGTTCTTCATAATTTGCGAGTAATGAGTAAAAATCCAAAAAATTTTAAGTCAAATTAGATTTTGCAATCCATGTTGGAGAATAACCCTGAGGAACCCATTAAACATCTTTAACTTTCCCGCGAACCTAATACATGTCTTGGATAATTTGTTGGAATGGAGAAAAGTCAGTTATTCATTTTCTTCGTTAGTGAATTCCATGCCCTAAGGAACCAAAGAACTTTGCATTTGCTAAACACAGTTACTATTAAATACCAATAGAATCGAAATTTTCTACCTCGGTATTTGCCTTCTGTTTTAATATTATGGAAATACCCTTACTTTTGAAATATTTCGACAGACTTGGATCACTTAAAAAGCTTTTCTTTGCTCTATAATTGTAAAATAAAAATCGAGGTTATATCGATTTTGATGAATTTATTCGGATAGTTTGCTATTATTACTAAGAGACTTTTCCACTATAATTATCATACATATTTTTATACCCATCACCGAAGGGTGAGGGCTATATTCAGTTTATCAAAACGTTTGCAACTCTAAGAAGGACGCTTCAGAGAGCTCGCAAAGTATATATACTTTCTTGCTCAATATCAAATACTGAATCGATTTAAGCATTTCCGTCTATCCGATAGTCCGTTTGCCCGTTGGTTGATTGGAAACATTCTCCTGGCCGCAGAAACGCACCTAATGACTACGAAAATTGCAAAAATTGATCACGCCTACCTAGTGTTATAAGGTATCAAAATTTATTTTTTTTTCAAAACTTTTACCCGGAAAGTATTTTTAAATTTGGAATGCACCCCAATATGTCTGTCTTTTCGTTCGTCCATCTGTCTGTCTGCACAACTCAGTATTTGCGGTAAACAGTCTGCTGTTAGTGAAAATAAAGTTATATCTTATAAATTTGTAAAAGAAAGGACACGCCCACAACGCCCACATGCCTATGCGATAAAAACTTTCACTTTGAAAACAGAAAAAAATCAGCCGCGTCCACTTCATGAAAATTTAGTTCTTTTATTTTTTTTTGCCTTTTTTAGGATAACGATGATGGGTATAAGAGATTCGGTCACGACCGAATATAACTTTCTTACTTTTTGTCCTTTCAACATTTTTTATAGTTTTTAATTTTTTCTATATCTTTTTTTTCAGAAATTATCGTTCTAACGCGAGACCAAAGACTGAAATTATACATCTAACCACACCACGCCTAACCGAAGCCCAAAAATCTAGTTCTTTATGTAGTAAAATAGGGTAAGTTAAACGATATATTATTTTTATCTAAAAATGATTATTCGATAATGCATTGCCTCTGATAAATGTGAACTCTTTCACTTAGGCGCGCTGTATAGAGCTTTCCTTTTAATAATCAGTCCTTTTGTCGGTTCTACGCTATTATTAAGATCACATGTAGGGTTCTTTCACAAATGCGCCGTAAACTACAACGAAGTAAAAATGGTTCTTTATGAAAAGACCAGAATATTTTTCCATAAATTTCGCTTCTATAAATAACATTTTGAAAGTACCGTTCGATATAAAAATTTTTTAAAAGATTTTCAAAATTCCGTTCTTTTAATTACTTAGCCTGTAGCAGGTACTATCGAAATTAATTCCTATTTCTGTTGATAAATTTCTCGATACGAATGATATGATTCTTCCTTGACCTTGGGGCCATTTTTTCTTTATCAAAATCGTACTACCCTTAGGTTTGAAAGAAGTTACAAAAAGATATATAAGCCAACAACTTTTGAAAGTGTTGCTGGCAATTGCATGTTGTCGATTCCAAGACGTTCTCAACTGAGCGAATCTTAATGAAGGACTTGAACCACAAATTAAAACATTGTATCGTCGTATCATTATTCGCTGATTTTTCCTTGAAGCAACTTGAAAATGGTGACGATGACCCCTTTAAGAGAATCATCTTCTTAAATAAGAATCGTTTTCATATCAGTATCCTCGTAGCAGTCAATTCTTGGCGTATTCATAAGACACTTTTGGATTCCGTAAAAGTGAACCTTTGGTGTGACTTTAGAGCTGATCATCCGTTAGTGGAGATGCAGTTACTATGCATGGAGAGCGGTATAAACCAATGTTGATGATGATTTTATGGCCTGAATTGGTAAACGGTAATCTAAACAGTATCAGGCTTTAACAAGAGAAAGCTGCGTACCACTCAGCACTCTAGACAATGGAATTATTGCGTGATAAGTTTTCTAATTGGGAATGATTTCAAGAAATCCCGATATCGAATCCAAGAAGCTGTCATTTAAAAACCTTTGGGTTCCTTCTCCTACGATCAGTTGAAGTCGTTTTCCTACGTGCACAAGCCAGATTTGCTTCACAAATTAGAAACTATTATTGAAAGGGTTACCAGTGCAATTAGAGCAATTTTGTGGATACCCGAAAATTAAGTTCGCCAAACTGGATTCCTTTAAGTCTAGCCGTGAGGACATTTGAATGTATTTGAATTCGAATATATTAGGCAACCGGAAAGTTCTGTCCGCTCCGGTTACAACAGGTTTCAACAAGTATACGAATATTTTTTTCATGTATATTTGCCTCTCCCTTTTTGTAACTGAATGTATATATGCTGACCCATCAAATGGTCACTAAAACGAAGATCGCTTACGTTGGCATTAAGGAAGAAGCGACTTTGTACCCTCGATTATTGATAATATTCATTTACGCCACTATATTTTGTACGAAGTCCAACAAGAGGAATTTACTGAAAGTGTCCGATGAAGGTGCAGTTTCTGATAGAACAAGCAGAAGATAGTTCGAAAAATGTCGAACTCTCTGATAAGCTATCTTCTAGATGGCTATACTTGATCGACAACGATGCTGTCAAGATCACGTTAACGCAAAATTGGCTCTTTGACAAAATCGGAGATTGCAGAAAGGCTTGACCCAGGTCAACAAAACATTTCAGACCATATTCGACAACGAAAATTCAAAAAATCGACAAAACTTTCCGGTAAACCTATCACGTTAAAAAAAAAGAAATCTACTTTCTCCTAACTCTCGTAGAGTTTATTTTAACTGAACAGTAGCTGCCAACGGCCAAGGAACCGCCGTAATAGAGAGGCGAAATTGATTTAAAGTCCTCTTCTGTATGGAAAATTGTGTATATTTTATTGAAGACGTCAGAAAAAGATTGATTTCTAAATACTACCTTTAAATGGGCTTATACTAAGTCCAGGATTATCTTGTAACTTTTCTAACTTATTTCTCATGATTGGCGATAAATATTATAAAATATACTCTTAATCTAACCTTTAATCGTTTTGTAATTTAATTTTTAACAATACGACGTTAGCCAAGATGAAGAGGAGGAAGAAGAATCTATAGAATTGCGTGATAAAGGCTTCAAATCGGTGCAACCTATCTTAGATGAATTAATTAAAACGGAAGAGACATATGTGGAAAATCTCTGGCTGGGTATTAACAACTATGGTAACGTATTTAAACGTAAAGATTTGCCAATTGGACTAAGGGGCAAAAAATATGTCCTATTGGGCAACGTGGAACATTTAGCTGAATTTCATCGTGACGAATTTCTACCTATGCTCAAGCGGAATCGTCATGATTTAAAAAGAATATTCGAGGAATTTATTGAATTCATCGAGGTGAGAGGAGCAGCTGCGTGGAATATATTTTTGAATTGATATTAAAAAAGTTTTTTCTTTTGCTTTTTTTTTTTAGCAAAATTGCTTTTATGGCTATGTACTGTTCACCATTAACAAGAAGCGTTCGTTAAAGCTGTGTGATACATATAAAAATTACTTTAAGGTAAATTTTTCCAATTTTTCAAATTTTTCCAAATTTTTAAAATTTTTCAAAATTGTCCAATTTTTCAAAATGGTCCAATTTTTAAAATTTTTTCAATTTTTAAAATTTTTCCAATTTTTAAAATTTTTCCAATTTTTAAAATTTTCCAATTTTTCCAAATTGTTCCAAATTTTTCCAATTTTTCAAGTTTTCCAAAATATTTCATTTTTTCCAATTTTTCAAATTTTTCCAATTTTTCCATATAAAAATTACTTTAAGGTGAAATTTTTCCAATTTTTCAAATTTTTCCAAATTTTTAAAATTTTTCAAAATTGTCCAATTTTTCAAAATGGTCCAATTTTTAAAATTTTTTCAATTTTTAAAATTTTTCCAATTTTTAAAATTTTTAAAATTTTTCAAAATTGTCCAATTTTTCAAAATGGTCCAATTTTCAAAATTTTTCCAATTTTTCCAAATTGTTCCAAATTTTTCCAATTTTTCAAGTTTTCCAAAATATTTCATTTTTTCCAATTTTTCAAATTTTTCCAAATTTTTAAAATTTTTCAAAATTGTCCAATTTTTCAAAATGGTCCAATTTTTAAAATTTTTTCAATTTTTAAAATTTTTCAAATTTTTAAAATTTTTTCAATTTTTTCAAATTTTTTCAATTTTTTCAAATTTTTTCAATTTTTCCAATTTTTCCAATTTTTCAAATTTTTAAAATTTTCCAATTTTTCCGATTTTTCAAATTTTTAATCAATAATGTGATTCACAGATGATACAAACTGAATTGGATGACAAACTGGGTATTAATAGCTTTCTAGTACAACCTATACAGCGTATGGCTCGTTATCCATTATTGCTGCAACAGTTCATAACGGTAGACGAATTAACTGAGAAATTCTTGATTTCATTAATTAATTTATTTTATTTTTCGATTATTTCAGACCTTATTTAAAAATTGTGATTATGGCATGAAACCGGTTATAGAGAGCTGTTGCCGTTTAGAGAAGAAATTCCGTAATCTTCTCATTACCACAAATGAATCAGAGATCATTAACGATATTGTTTGTTTGAATGAAAGTACAGAGGTGTTGTTCTTCATTTAATTTCTTATTTGCGTGACATTTTTCAATTTTATCTCTTCTTTTCTTTCTTTTTTCTTTTTCTTTTTGTTCTCGTTAACAGTTCAATACTTTTTATCAAGGAAAATTTCGTAAAGTTAGTGAATTTCAAGTGTATGATCATTCATTGAAACGTAGTTATCGTTCGAAAGTTTTCATATTCGATAAGTGTATCGTTTATACGGAAATCAAGGGTAAACAATTGATTTTTCACGGGCGCTACCCTTGTGAGCATATTGGCATAATAGCTAAGACGAAATCTTTCACTCTATACTATGATCAACGTAAGCAACAGGAATGTGATTTTATTGCTGATCCTATGCTCATTGAAACTTGGCTGGAGTTAATACGTGAAATGATTACATCGTATGCTGAAGAAGAGCGTCGAAAACTTAAGGAGTTACATTCACATGACCACGGCGAGCATATATATCGTAAACCGGCTAATTTATCTCTGTTTCGAGATTCGAATCGATTCAGCTCTGACAGTGGCATTGGCAATATATGGGCTATGCCTAAGCCAGAAAACGAAGAAGCTGTCAATAACCGCACAACATGGTATGCGGTGACGTGAACGATCGTTTCTGCCCAAAAAAAAAAAAAAGGAGTACATTTACTATAGGGTCAGTCACTGATTGCACGTAAAGTAATACCAAGAAATGAGCTGAGTTTGTTTATAATGAAAATCAAATGTAAACAAAAATAAATGAAAACAATAAAAGCTCTACCATAATAAAATATAAATAAAACAAAACAAAAAAAAAATTATAAAGAGAAGTAATATTACACTAAATATTTCCATCTATGACTTCAATGGTTTACATACATACCTGCAGATAGTTTTACAACTTTATAGATGGGCGCATGCTCATTTGATTACAAAGCTTGTATTCGCCCTATATTTATGATCAATGTCTTTGGTGTGTCCGTGCATTCGTCTGCCGCTTGAATTCACACGGTTGAAAACATTGGGATATAAAATTAAAACTTAAGTGTTTTAATACAATGCTGTAGATAAAAACAAGTACGAACATTGTCGTCGGGCAAGGTCGACGTTTACATATCCTACGCCGCTTCGTCTAGTACAGTTATTTATGAAAAATTACACAATTACACGGGCTTTCATGCAAAGGCATACTTTTCGTGAAAGCCCGCATGTTGAAGAATGCTGGAAACGTCACACAACGCCAATAAAATATTGCAAACTTAATTTGCTTCTTAAAAGTTTTCATATAAGGACTTGCTTTTGATGACAATGGGGTCTAAGAAATACACTTGTGTTCGTCCTCGAGTCGAAGTACGTTAGTGTGCCAAATTTCATCTGAATACATCAAAAATTGCGACCTGTAGCTTCAACAAAAAATACATGGACAAATAATAGATGGACAGACAAGCCTAGATCGATTCGGGAAATAATATAATAAATGATGTGTCTGTCTTAAGCACTTGTGGGTGCTACATATGTCCGCACAAACTTAATACGCCACACATCACAAGTGGTGTGTGGTATAAAACACATATTGTAGCCGGTAAATAGATGGGGAAAGACGAATATTTTCGATAAAATTTGCATTTCGAGTACATACCGATCGATTTTGACTTATATACATGCTACCAATACTTACCTTAAGGTAAAATATTAAATAGTTTTATTGTAAGACTTTTTAAAACCGAGTATAGTCGTTAAGAATTTCAAAATATTTTATGGGTAGAGAAATTTCTGAAAGTTAATTTCAGAAAAGTTTAGTTCAATTATAAAAAGACAAAATTTCCTCCCAACGAATTTATTAGCTCAGCTTGGATACAATGGATTTGTTAAAGTGCTTAGAAATAAGCGCATCGTAGATCCCATAATCGTTTAATCGGGCTCGAATGTAATGTAATCGTGTAATCGGAGTTTCGAGTAGACCAGCCAGCCATCTCCAAATTTCTTTCATAAGAATGAACTTGAACTACAATTTTGTTTTTATCATCCTGCTCACACTAGGTTTTTATATCTTACGCCACTTGTGGTGGAAGGATTTGTGCGGATTTCGAGCAATAATCGAAGGGATTTGAGATAGACCCACCTTTTATTATACAGAATCCGTTTCAACGAAAATAAATTAACAGTCGGGCTGAACTGACTTTTAGAAATAAAGTATAAAGTATATAAGGAGATGTAAAGAAACGAAAAAAAAGAACACAAACAATTAAATAAAAATTAATGTATAAGAAAGAAAAAAAGAATGCACACAGCTAGCACAGAGAACAACTCCCAACCGGCACAGATCCAAGTTGCAAGTGAACCGCGAAACTATTGGGAACCTGCAAAGGGAAGGAAGGAAGGAAGGAAGGAAGGAAGGAAGGAAGGAAGGAGGGAAACCCCTAGAATAAATCTACGCGTCGGCAGCAACTTATTTTCATAAGGAGGAAGAGAGACAAGCGGGTCGCAACCCAAATTCCTAAGGGCTTTTGAACGGATTCAATTGACTCTACATAACACCTATAGGGAAAGACCACACAACAGAGCCATACTCAAGTATTGGTCGAACTAACCCCATGTGTAGTAATGTAAAGCTCCTTCAGCTCCTTGGGTCAAATTAAATAGTAAAGAATTAAAGTTAGTAACTTTTTCTATTATTTGATCAAAAAATTTTATATTTACATGAGTTCGAATATCTTGTACAATGCAAACGAATTAGTCTTAGTCTACAGTTTAAATAGATATTCGATGTATCTTCTAATCACTAACATACAAAAGGTGTGGGTGTGAGTAACAAATTCGAAGGCAAACATAATTTATATTTAATCGTCTTTATGGAGTTTATTCCGGCTGCGAACTACTCCCTGTTCTCATAAATTTTTCGATTAAAAGACGACGGCGCTTGTAATGCAATTGAATGCGTTCTCTACATATTTATAATTTTGATATCACTATTTATAATGTGACATCATGCACAAACTATTAATTATGTTGTTGCGAGCAAATTCATTACATTCGTATAACAAACTATTGAGAAAAATGAATTGACAAAAAATCGCACTCTCTACTCTCCTTGAATTTCGCTGATCATTGTGTTAGCGCGACAAGTAATAATAGCGAGCTAGTATTTCTTTATATCAATTGTATTATCATATATATATATTTGTGTGTAGATATATATATAGATATATATAGTCGTAGATAGAAAGATAGCTTGTGATAAAAAACACAAAAAAAGTGGAAAAAAATTCTCATTTAATTTTATGTTTTTCATTAAATTATGCCCACGAATATTTCTTCGTTAGTTACTTACGCTCTAAGCTAATATTTTTTGAATTTTTTTCAGGGTTGCCAAGGCGATTAGCCTGTTAACATTTTCCCGATTTTTCTTTTTCAAAGTTTAAAGAAAAATAGCCGAATAAATAAAATTTATAAGTTTTATACTATCATCAGAGGTTTGCGTTAATTTTGATAGGCGACTTCTACAGGTAAAAATTATAAAGAAATGCGAAATGCTAGTGTACATAACGATGAGATCCGAGAATTCAAGCCTTTAACTACCTAAGATAACAGTTTTCAGGTTAATATTACTGATTCATTCAGCTAATCATAGAGCGCTCAAAATTTTTGGCTTTCTTTACTTTTCTTGTTTAATTTGAAGACATCTGCTGCCGTAGCGGACGCGTTGAGAAGCTTATGCTGGTGCTGATCTATCATATCCCAATTGTCAGTTTTGGTTTCAACGGTTTGCAAGTGGTGATTTTGATGTCGATGGCAAAGAACGGCCTGGAGGACCAGAAAAGTTCGAAGGCAAGACTAATTGGACGAAAACCCAGTTCCAACTCAAAGAAGTTTAGAACAGCTTAGTAATCACTGAATCAACTGCTTTTAGATATTTACATGCGGCGGGAACGATCCAAAAGGAGGAAAAATGGCTACTCCGCCATTTTGGCCACTTGTTGCAAGAATTGTCTAGGGATAAATTGTTGCAGCTCGAGTGGGAATTTCTGCCATCCCCAGTGCGCTCATCCGAGATGTCGTGTTCTGCAAAGTTGAAGAAGTGCGGAAATGGATTGGATGGCGGATAGAAGCTCTTTCGATACGATATCGCCATGTTGCTAGAAATATGGCAAAATGTTGTAAAAAATGATGGAAAATATTTCTCTCAATAAATGTCTTTTTCAAGTGAAAAAACTATCAAAATTAACACAAGCATATAATATTATTATATTTATATACGGATCTCAGTCAACGCAATAAATTCGAGGACTAAAAGTAGAATGAACACTAGCAACTAAGACCATATTCTCTTTTTTTTAGGGAATAGACTGAATGGTTACTCCAGTCGCTTTAATAAATTTAAATATTTTTTGCTGATATTAAGTTCTTCAGTCTTCGAGTCTTCGAAGAGGTCTTGGCATTCACAAAGTTTACGTTTAATAGTAAAATTTTGTGCACAATTCCAAATTGGAGAAGTAGTCTTCTCAAAGGCCCATTTGAGGTGTTGAAAGAGTACGACCAAGGCGAATTCTTCCAATTGTTTTGATGCTGAATTTTTCAAAGTCGATTGGATACAGTGTTTAGAGGTCGAAATTGTCGTGCTTTCTGAATGGTAGTACAGTCGATTTTTCGTTTAAATTTTCTTTCTAATCGATTGAAGGTCAATTTTGACCGGTGGGCCGTCAATTAACTAAATATGTTGAAGCCGCGACTGACATTGCTAAAGTCCAGAGCTTAAAACTTGAGTGTCTTACATTTCTCTCTCTCTCTCTCTCTCTCTTAAATAGAAAATGAACGTAGAGCTGTTATCTGTCAGCGAAGTGAAGTTTTATTTCTTCAAGGACACTGTTTTTATTTAAGTAAAATTTTAGGTGTTGCCGTAAGTCTTCTGTTGTGCTCTATTTCCTATTTTTTATGTACGATTATTACATTCATTGTCATTGGAAATGTAAAGGTCGTATGCAAGTATATTAGGATTTAGCTTTGAAAAAAGTTTATGTGTGAAAACGCAAAGTTTTCAAAACTTTTCTAAAACGTTCCAAAGATACTAAATTGAGGCCAACACCGCGAATTGCATAAAACATGATGGTACCTATGTTCTATTATTAGATTTATTCCGCCTGTAGAGACGGGGCTTCACCTTACACAAGACAATATTCTAAATGTATATTTAGGCTGACTGTTAATGTAAAAAATTTGAAAGTAGTTAAAGACTGCCATCAGTGAAACAGCTTCCTTGGTATCCCTCTAATCCTTTAGTAATTTACGTAGTATATCTTACGTAAACTGCTTATAAACTAAATGGTCTTTTCAATTATAAATTATGAAGAGCTATAGTAATCAAATCGTTAAAATGTTAAAAAAAGCGCTGAGTTGACATTACTGACTCTCAGACAATAAACTCTCATGTGACTGACTGACTGCTTTATGAACATGTGAAAAGAAACGCTTTCACAAATATTTAAATATAATTAAAACGATCAGTTCAGTATGTAAAAGCCGATAAATCGATTGTGAACAGCGGGTGCTTAAAAATAATAACGATAAAAAAAAAAGGAAAAACAAAAAGAAAAAAAATATGCAAACAATTGAAAATTCAATTATAAAATGACACAATATACATATACCTTCTCGCTATGTTAAATAGTTTTGCTTAAATAATGAGAAAATATTTATATCGAAAATAATGTTTTTTTTTTTTTTTTAAAGTTATATAACACACACACACACACGCACAATAACTGAAAACCACAAAAAGAATGTTGGAATTAATGGCCTTAAATTGGTTTGATTTAACCACAATAGGGCTAAGTTTTTTTACAATAATAACGGTACAAATAATTAATTCTATATACGGTTTAACTACAGTTGCAACAACAGCAATAACAAATCGCAATAAATTATCAAAACAAATAAGTGAACAAAATAAAAAGTAGGCAAGATTTGAAAAAAATAAAAAAAAAAAAATTGCATGAGCTTTTTTTCATTCTTTTTTTTGATCACTTTTTTTGGTCTTTAAATAATATTTTGATTTGTTGCTTTAATTTTTATATAAATTTTTCTTAAATTTATTATTAATGAAGTGTTTCAAGCGCTGAGACAACATCTATTAGTGTTTCGTCAACGTCATTATCATCATCATCACAATCAACAACTTCATCCCCTTTAACAAATCGCCATTCGATAAGTTGCATTGTAAGCAGCAACAAAGATTACATTCCCCATACGTCCGGTTTATTCGATACGCTTAGCGATGAATAGTAAGTTTGCTCTTGTTTTTATTCCCTTTTATTTATCACGTTTTCCTTATTTTATGAACGAAGTACATACATACATAGGTTAACATCTTAGTACTTTCGAATCTATTACATTTCGTATAAATGTTTTGAAATATTTTTGCTTGTTTTAACCAGTCACGAAGATGAAGACACCTTATCATTGGAGAATTTATTTCCTGGCGATCAGACAGCGATTTATGAATCGAAGAGAATCAGTTACATTATTGATGAGTTAATCGAAACTGAAGGCAATTATGTAAAAAATTTGAAAAAAGGCTTACAGCACTACGGATCATTGCAACAGCATGAAAGTCTACCCATTGGCTTGAAAGGGGCCGATAAGCAAGAAAAGCTCTTGGGTAATGTGGAGGAAATCATGATCTTGCACGAAAAATATATATTTCCGATAATGCAACGCAATCGAAACAATTTAAAAAATATGTTCGATGAGATATCAGAACATATTGAGGTAAGTGCGAATATAAACAAGTAAGAAAATTATGTACCGTCATGACCGAATCTTTTACACCCATCAAAGTTGCCCTAAAAAAGATAAAGATGGTAAAAAAATTAAATTTTCGGTCGCGGCAGATTTTTTCTATTTTCAAAAATAAAAGTTTTTGGGGCGTAGGCGGGTGGACGTTGCAGGCGTGTGCCTAGAAAAGTTTTAGTTACTTCCAAATTCTTTTGCAGATTTGTAGGCGATATCTTCATTTTTGGTAACCGGAGAATCTTTACCACAAACACTATGCAGTTGCGCAGACAGACAGATGGACAGGCCAACATGCGGACATGTTTAGGTGCATTCCACATTTGAAATTGGCCAATAATTTATATATTTTATGTGGTTTATGAAGCTTGTCTCTCCCTGCCCTTTAAGAAGGTAGTGGAAAAAAATCAACCCTATAATATCGGGGTAGACATGGCCAACTGTTTCCATTTTTGTACTGGTACTATAGCATCGCCCGCAGAATATGCGTTCAAATTTTTGTACATTTATCCGCCTTATTTTCGGAGAAAGGAAAACAAACCAATTTTTCATTCCATTTGAAAAACAGAGGTGTTCTCAGTTCACGTGGTATTGTGAGCGTATACTTCGACCGATTTGGCCAATTTTCAATAACAACCTGCGTATAAGAATGTCGAACGTTTTAGTCAAATTTGACAGACGTTTTGACAAAATGAATGTAGCCCTCATTCTTTGGTGATACCCACCCCAAAAATATATATATTGGGTGGTGTTTCCTCTTATGTTTACTTATTTAGAAAAGTGTGTCAATTTTAATTAGAGAATAATACATTTTCCAATTTTCTATCCGATCCCTTAAATAAGACGAAATGTGTACACATCATGTATTCATTTTCTAGTTTCGTTTATAAGAATCAGGCTCAAAGTTAGCGATGAGTTTTGTAACTGAACAGAAGTTAAAAATGTTGCTCTAATTTTCTAAATAAACCAGTGGTAAATTTTTCGAACAAAATCAAAAGTTAGCAAAAATCTCTTACCTGCAAAGGGAATACAAATTTTTTCATTAGCCTATGGTTAAGAATTTTCATTTCCCTTTTCTCTTTTTGTTTTTGTCAACAGCGATCATTATCAAATTTCGTATAGAAAACTCGTTTAAAGGCTTTTCTCGTCAAATGTTTCAGCTCTTTCCTCAATTTCTGGAAAGCTTATGTTAATCTTTTTCATTTTTCCCCAAAAATATTCTACAAAATGCCCAAAAGAAAATTCCTGAAACGTTTTAAAGTAAAGTGCTTTGTTAAAACACGTCGCTATTCCAAATTTCATCAAAACATCTCAAAAATTGCGACCTGTAGCTTGAAAACAAAGATGCATGGACGGACATCAGGCGGACGGACGGACATAGAGGCTTAGATCAATTCAGATTATAATTCTGAATCGATCGGTATAATAAAAGGTGGGTCTATCTTAAACTCTTCTGTATGTTACACACACGCACACTAACTTAACACACCCCGTACCACGCGTGTTGTAGGGTATATATAGCGAAAGCGTTATGGCGGACGTTACTATTTCGCAACTGATCTACTGAAGTAAACCGCAGTAAAGTAAGAGGAGATTAAGAGCAGCATTATTTTAATTCTCTCGATTTTTTCTATTCAAGCTTGTCTTGGCGATTTAAGTCATCCTTTATTTTTTGTAGTCCATCGATTAGTTAGGCGAAGCTCAGGTTACTAAAGATATGAAATTTAAAAAAGATATTTTTCGATTCAAATGAAAATGTTGAGCAAAGAAAGAGAAAGACGGAGGGCAATTAATGATTGATATCCGATAAGCAATAAATTCAGATAACAATTGACATATATGTCGCTATAAATATATAATTGCTCGCATTGTATTTCGTATAACTAGTTTGCGTAATAGTTGGAAGCAAATGTATAAATAGATTGCGAAACACTTTCACAATGGCTTGCGCCTTTTTACAAAACGTCAACACAGTACAGCAGAGTCATAGCCAAACTATAGTCTTAATTCAGTCCTTTTAGTCTATAACGACTTAGACTACTATATTGACCTACACGAGTTTGACGTGAATCACACTTGAACGTGTCTCCTTTTTCACCTCCATCATCCATCACCTTAAAAGTGATTTTATTTTTCGCCCTTGGAAATTTGGGGTGGAATTCGTCATCGTCGTATGGAAATAGATTGCTTTTAGCCTTACCTTCACTAGAGAAACGTATCCATAACGGTTGTCCTAGGTGTTGCGTTTTCACTTAAGTTAGCGTTCGTGACTTCCCGGTCTTATTAGGAGAGGTTCATATGAATATTCCTAACCGTTCTTCTAGAAACTTTATTTGCATATAACTTAGTCAGTTGAAATATAATTATGAGCTTTTCAATCCGTTCAGGATCCTTCGCAAAAATCTGAGTAATATCTATATAATATTGTAATCGGATTCAAATCTACTTTCCTTAATATACGTGTCTTGACTACGTCGTATCTAAATTAACTTCAAAGCTTCGTATGATTCGCAGATTAAGCTGAATATGTTTGCTCGGTCGGATCGGTTACCAAGGTTCACTCCCAGTATATAGGTCCTTACTAGGCTTGGCTGCGAGTGTGTCGCTGCACGATAAGTGTACATGCACATGTTCTTTTTAGTTGCAGGTGTCAGCGATTAGATAAATAAATAAACTGCGAACTTTTTCTCTCTCAAAGTTACTCAACTAATACGATAGTAAGAAAGCTTTTTCAATCCCCACGCTAAGTGATGCAACTTAACGTAATGTAATGTGTTATATGAAATTTGCCATTCACTCACCTCCGTCAACTTTGTGAATAATCGGATCTACCTCTAAGGTTTCTTCTCATGTTTAAAAAAAAAAACAAAGCTAGCACGCACCCATTATTAGCTTTTGCATTGAAACTCGGGTTTTTTTGTCTCTACTCAGAAAAGCTGTTGTTTTAATAACATTTGTGTTATCTTTTTAAGAAAACAATTCACGTATTAAGAGCTTGCTGTGAAAACTAAATACTTGAAGAAACCCCCTGTATGCGCGATATACGTTTACAATATCTTTACAGTATATATGATAAGAAATATTAATAGGTTTAATAAGACAAAGTATAGCGAAATATGTTCATAGCAAGCACATTGCAATAAAAGTGAAAGTCTAATAAACTTTGGATTATCGCTCACTTATTGTAACAGCGAATTAATAAATAGCAGCCGGTGTTTCTTGAACTCAACTGAAACAAGAAGAAGAAGAAATTAAGAACTTTGCAACTTTAATATTAAAATTAAATTATTTCTGTCTTCGTTTATAATGTTGTTTTCTTGTCCTAGCTCGTTGTTATCTTATCAGAGTTTATATGGATATATAATACTAAGCATGTATATGTGCATAATAAATATGTGTACAATAAATATGTGCATCATATTGAGCAAGAGTGATACTCTTCATAGGTAAAAAGTTATTATCATTCATTTGCTGTCAAAAAAAATTATCAAAGCAAAAAACCTATTTATTTGTTTTAAGTTTTAATCAACAAAATATAATAGAAATAGTTTTTCCTCCTAAGCCGGATGTGAAAATAAATAGTTATATTATACTTTTGGTTCAGAGCACTGTCTGGAGGAAACTTTAGTATTCTCTTGCATGCAATTAACAAGTGCTGGTCCAACAACTTTATACCCCCTGATTTG
>KK499960.1:333696-421282 GCA_000688715.1 Glossina pallidipes
AAAAAAAAAAAAAAAAAAAGAAAAAAAAAAGGAAATTTTTTTTTCTTTTTCGCGTTCATTTATCTTATATTACCATACCTGTGCTTTTTCATTTCAAGCCAAAGTTTGCAACACTGTTTTATCTTCAACACTCAACTTGCACAATTACAAATATACAATTACACTTAACACACCGGCTTCAATTACTATGGCCGCCCTTGTTTTTGTCGCATTCTTTTTGCGTCTTTTTACATACGTCTAACTAAATTCGCGATATTTAAATATCTGGACATATAAGCCGCAAATCTACTGGCTTAGTCCAACGCTACCCAACAAACCAAAAAAAAAAAAAAAAAAAATTATACTTTTGGTCAATTCATTGGACGAAAAGGTCCCACGACCTTTTCAAGACATAACGAAGTTCAGAGCTCCTCATTCTTCTGTTCTTGTAGCAACAAAAATGCTGGCCTTGAGAGTCTATATCACGTCTATGTTGTTTACCACAGCAGCTTTTTGCGACGAATCCCTCGTTATAAATCCTTCCGAGGGTTTTACATCCATGACATGTGAAAAAACAATTGGCAACTGACCTCACCAAAGTAGCAGGATACTCTCGCCTAACAAGTAGACAAGCTTCAACTGTAACTTACCTTCTGTTAATCTTGAAGGAATGTACGGTGCTGATCCTTTCAAGGTAATGCTTAACTTGGCCACAAAATTTTTTTTTTATAGTTAGTTTTGAGACGCATTTTATATTTTATTCGCGGATTTTGTTTATTTGAACCATTGGTGGAAACAGTTTAGCAGGTTAACTTTAGAAAAAGCAGAGGTTATGAAGACTTATGAAGGTCGGCGTTGCACGATTACTTTAGTTGAAAGTTTACCGGAAGGCTCTTTGATAATAACATCACCAGATTATTTGGCCAGAATTGAGTTTCTGCAATGTGGAATAGTTTCCTTTCTAGGTCACAATTGAAATAAAAAAAAAACAATGTAAAGGAATCCTCGGAACCAAAGAAAAACACGGCCTTAAATGACGAGCACAGCCCATGTCAATAGCACTTTTATCTTGTGTATGCAAATGAAAAACGATTGCATTTCTGGAAGGAACAGTATGGACAATGTTTCAGTGTTTTGTCCCAATAGTTGGGACTTTAAGAAAGAAAGACGAACTAGAGAATGTGATAAATGGCATTTAGGTAAACAAATGAATGACAAACATTAATAGTCACCTCATTTGTGGTAGAGAAAATCTTAGATGTCTGTTACCCTAAGCATAAAGATCATAAATTTGAAAACCATATTTCTCATACATATATATATAGTAAGTTATTGTATCAGAAATCATGAAAAACAAAATACACTTTTTTTTGCTAATAACTAATGTAGACTGCAAAAAAGCTGACACACTACCTAAGCTAGACATGATAACGACAACTCAATGTACTTTCGGTCAATTCGTTAAAAAAATGCTTTTTTGTTCAATGTAAGTACGTGAGTCGACTGCAATTGCACTGCATATTGTTTTCATGCTTTAGAACGATAAGAATATTGGACAGCAATTTATTATCGAAAGCATTTTAAAAGTCTCGTTTTTCAATATTCGTAGTTGCGATTATGGATGGATCAGGATGGGTGGATGGATGGATGGATGGATGGATGGATGGATGGGTGGATGGATTTTAAAATCTGATCGCTGAACATAAGCTGTAACCGACCATATTTATGATCAATTTTCTGCTTTAAATCTTACAGCTTTAAGACCATAATGGACAGACGGACGAACTTGAGCAATGTGAATTTTATAGATTTGGTGATGTGTAATGCAATGACAAAAATTTGCATAACTCTATCATTGAAAGAGTGGATAAAAAAAAACAAAACAAATACTACACATACCTAATAAATGTGATTCTCATCCCCCAGATAACTTATGTTGAAATTTCTTCTTCCGCAATAACACTCGAAAGTAGATTAACATAAATAAAGAAATTCTTTTATTGCAATAAATTGTTGCACATACCTGTGTACCGATATATGATAGAATGTGTATTTCTATATGTATGTACATAAATGTGTATCGCTCTTGTACGCATTTATGCGGATTGTCATATTGTCAATATTTACATTTTGCATTTTAGGTTCAAAATGCCTGAAAGGCAGCATAAGAGTATTTAGCTATAAATCTGTTATCTTAACACATGTATCTCTTATGGATGCATATATTTGCCTGTAAGCAAATATATAGTGCAATGCTAGATGCAGTAGTTCGCAAACTTTTTTCATGATTCTCAAAATTATGTCACAAGTATAAATAACTAAATGTCTACAGTGAGTTTTCGTTTATGAAAAAAACATTTTTTTTTTCGTTTCCTCAAAATATTTGCTCAAAGGAGGGGAAAGACGTTTTTGAGATTCATTTAGAGTGAGAGAGAGTATCGTTTAGAATATTGGTCATGGACTCTGTAGACACAATTGTATATGTCTTTGCATATTTTTAGCCAGCAATTGTATAACCATTCAAATTGAGTTTACATATTTCAAACATGTGTACGTACGTATGTACGTCCGTTTATCAACTTGTACGTAGATAAATTTGCATATTGTCTCCTAATAATGATGAGACGCAACAGACATAGAAAGGTGAGCATATACACGATAGGAAATTCTTACAATCCAATAAAAATCAAATGGAAAAGTGAATTCAACTTAAACTAACTTGCATTGCTCTTGTGAAGGCATGAACACCTGCTAAAAACTTTTATCTTTATTTCGAATTTTAAACAAATAAATAATTAAGCAAATTGTATAGCCGAATATCGCGTACCCATCACCCATCACCTTTATGCGAGAAAAAAATTCAAAAATTTAAAAACGATAAGAGTGCAATTTCGATTCGCTTTAGGCGAATTTCTGCATTTTCGTACAGCTACTCTGGGACGACCTGTAGAGTATAGGTGACAACTACTATCGTTGTATTTGTCCTTGCTTACGAGTAATAAACCAAAGGTCAAATTTTTTGTAATAAGCAAAAGATCGAATTTTTTCGTTTTTACAAAACGGAGGTGTTCTCAACTTATGTTGTAAGGTAGGAGTGTTCTTCGACTAATTTGGCTCCTTTCTAATATTAACCGACTTGTTTGAAGTTCATGTGTTCTTGTAAAATTTCATTATTCTTTATATTTCAGTGTTCTTAGAATATTTTCTATCCTCATGCAAACTGACGCATGGACTGACATCAGTTAATTGATTCAGAATTTAATACCGATCAACGGTAATAGTTTGTAAGGTCTCTAAAGCTTCTTTGTGGATGCTCGCAACGGTTTTGACAAAATCATCTGCAGGGATGGATTTAAAAACATTATAGTCAGCTTAGCATAACTTTGTAAATATTCAGAAGAATACACGCTTACAAGAGAGGCCCGGAATCCATTCACTCCATGCATAATATCTGATACTTAGCATCGTAAGTATATTGCAGATTTTCTAAATTGTGTTTTTATGTAACGTGACTTGAGTGACACTTGTGCGAACTAAAAGTCATATTCACATGTTTCATCTTCTATACGACTTTCGGCTAATTATTGAGAGAACCGTTCGCCCGATTTTTCTGATATCCGAACTTCCGACTTGAGAGGAAAGTGCCATAAATGGGAAGAAAAAAAATTGGTTTAGTTTTTGGTAATCGTGGACGACTCGGTTATTGTATTGGCGTAGAGAGAGATTAAAGATGTATTTTTCAGATCTCTAATGCATTAAAAAACTTGGGCAAATTTTATATTTGCCTTGGCTTGGTTAACAAAATCTATGAATTTATGGAACTTTTCTTCATGGTATTCCTAATGGGTATTTTCGTAACTGCATGCATACATATATATAAAGGTATAGCTTCAGGTGTGTTTTCTATATAAATTTCTCTTGTTATAAAATTTGAAATTCATATGCTTTTCAATTTTCACATATAATTACTAATAATGACATTTAAATTCATTAGAAATTTAAGAAAATTTATCCTAAAGTCATTGATGAAGTTATAGAATAAAAGATAATTTTGAATTTTATCTTTCGAAAAGATAAATTTTATAACTGATGTGATATTCATAACTTGGATGTCGTTATTAATAAATAAATTTAAGCAAGAAGTTTATTAAGATTTTAGTTCAAATAAAAAAATCCAAATAAAAAAAGTAAGCCAATGCGTTAACGTACGGACGTAGCAGTGAGCCAAACGATCTTTGTTTTTTTTAGGTAGCTTTCGAAGTATTTATGCCAAACCCACATTTCAATAATTGCTATATTTTCTGCTTACAGTCTTTTAGCGAATGTTTGGCGTACTGATCACACCCATTTTTATAAAGAAGTTTGAGATCTCTCTAGTATTCTCTCTAACATAATATTCTCACCCAACCGTACATGTATTATGGGTCATTGCAGTTTATAATCTATGACGGATGGATCATGGGTTCTTTCAATCCTTTACTTCGGATATTAGTTAAGGATAATTCTCCTAGGTTTTCTTTTTCAGTTTTTGTGACTGCGGGTGTGCCACCGATCAGGGACATGCCATGACGATATAAGAAACCCATAAAGATGATTTTTTACGTAAGGAAACTTTAGAGTTCCAAAGTGTTTTAAACCCAATACAGTTTGATAAGTTGGAAGGAGGCGAAAGGTAAGAATTTAAGGTGACGTTTCCATATACAGTTAGGGAAAGAATATAATTTTTTTCGTTTAAATTAAAGTTAACGAAAAGCGTATAAGGTTTAAGATGCTTACTCCAAGCATTACAAATATTTGACCATCAATTCTGACACATAGACAGCAAGTTGTTTGTTTGCAAAGTATAAAGTTTGACTCAAGCACTACACAATAAAGTAAAATTTAGTACGTTGGTAGCTAAACACTGAGGGCCGTACCAAAAAGCGCATGGCAAAAGTGTTTCGAGGATTGGAAAAATCATTGGCACAAATGTATTATATCTAAAGGAAATGACTTTGGAGGAGGTAAAATAATAGGTGCTTGGATGTATTTTGATAAGCTACATCTACTGCCTTATTCAAGTGAAAAATTGGTCAAAGCAAGCACTTAATAATTGCCATTTATCAAGTTTCTCGAAGACTGTGTTCTTGCGCTTGAGAAGTTCGAAGAAAACAAGGCTTTTTTGATACCTTTCAATAGCGAGGATGAGTTTGGAGCCGTAGGTTTTCGTCTTAGTTATTCATATGGTGAGTTGGCCGAGAAAAGAGTGACATCCCACGCAGATGTGAAGGTACACTATAGTGTGGTGATAAGAAAATGCTGGAAAAATATTGAGAAAATATACTGAGAATATGCTGAAAATAATATCATTGCACAGGCAATACTACGACCATATCTCTAATCATAACTTTTTGACGATTGCAAGCCAAAGTACTTGTGGTAAGATTTAGAAGAATTTTCAAGGTAATCTAATGATGCGTTGAAACGGCAACTTATAAGACTCAGTTTTAGTGTTAGATTGAATTTGATTGAATTTTACTCAACGCTATTTTAATAGATAGGAAAAGGCCGACAGACGGACATAGTAGATCGACTTAGCTTTTTATGGCAATTAAAATTGCTTCTCTTGTCTGTCAAGTTTACTCTCTGGCAAAAAGAAGAAAAGTCAAGTATAGTCAATTTTATTGCCATATTGATGGGACATTCGGGATATTTTTTTAATTTCAAAAACTACTACATTTTTCGATTATTAACCATTCGCTTTGTTTTGCAATTTGCTTAAATGAAATGACGTCAGCCTTATTAGTATAACTGAGTGCATTCTAAATATAGCCCCACACATACTTATTGTTTCACTGAGTTATTGTCACATGTAGTAGAGAGAACCTCTTAAATGCTTAAATTTATTTTTGTTTATTTGTTTTGCGTTTTTTAGACAAACTCTCGTCATTTCGTACACAAAAACGATTATCGATTATGAAAACATTGTGGACTTTGGATACAGTTATTTTAAATCTTAAGAAGGCAGTGACGTAGTGAGCTATTCGAAATGAACAGCATTTACAATTTGTTATCATATATGACATTTGGATATTTGCGGCGATACAAAGTTAAGTTGAAAAGAGAACAAAAGAGACGTTAGGCTGCTCTATAAAGGGAAGTCCAATAGATTTTATCGCCAAGACGTAATTGAGGACAACCATATAAACGTTGTGGGAGTGGTTATCAGTTGGAATTAAGCACTGCCCTATTACAAGCATTTGCTCTTAACGGGGTCTACAGAACTGAAAAGAGAATGCAACAGTGAAGTGAAGTTTCGACACTCAAAGATCCACAGGGACTTTATAGTAAATTAACGTAACGGCATAGCATTTATTTGGTAGATTGCAGTGAGAATCGCCAAAGTATCAGTCCTCCGGAAGGCTTGAATTTAAAGCATATTAGTCTGATATCAATATCTTGACGCAGCAAAAAAATATATATATATTTGTTAATAATATTTATATATATATATATATACATATGTGTGTGTGTTTGATAGAAGAGCGTATGCTGCTAAGCGAAGAAAATCTCGACAAGCAGTCCGGCACTATCCCAAATGAGAGAAATTCTCTTTTAAGTATGCGGCTTTACAATTTTATACTTTAAATAAATTGATAAAATATTGTTGCTTATAGTGCAAAAAAAAAAAAATACTAACATTTAGGTAATTGATTACAAATCAAGAGGAAATAAAAAAGCAAACCGAAATACTAATAAGGAATTCTGCGTATTATGCATTCATGCATACATAGCATATATTTGATATCGGCACAAGTTCGCGAAGATAAATTTTAACGAGTGAACTTTTAACGAGTATCGTTTTATTAGTTAAAGAGATAATTTTCGTTGCTTTCTCCGATCATCTTCCAAACATCTATGAACTTGCAAAGTGATTTTTGAAGGCTTCCTTTGCATTTAGATTTTTAGACCTAAACTAATCCTACATGAACCAAGAAAATCGAAAGACGCATTATCTGGCAAATATGAACGCTAGGAAAGTTTAATTATAATTCTTTCAAATTTATTAACGTCGGATGGGTGACATACGAGCCAGCATTGTCGGGATAGAAATTTGTGGATTTGACCAAAATAGAAAGTTTTGTTCGGATTTTGCTGGTAACTAGAGAGTTGCTTATGTGTGCATGTTTGAAATGAATTGTTCCCCAGGAAATTGATCAACTACACAGAAACATCATCATAAGGTTTAGGTGATGTGCAAAAGTGGAGACATTGCCGCATGCGACTTATTTCTTTTAGTCGAAGGATGCGGCACTCGTTTGTCAATCCAAGGAATATAACCAAGATTTTTCAAAGGAGAAGTGCGGTCCAATTTTCAATTTTCAAGTTTTCAGCAATCTTTGCGGTTATTATTCTTCAATTTTTTTTCACTAAGATACTCAGAACTTCTTCATCAGTTGTAGAAGACCGTTCAGAGTAATGTGACTTTTCCTAATTAAAATCTGTCAAATCACTTTCCAATTGTCCAGAGAGCAGGATCAGGATCTTAGTAAAAATTGAAATTGAAAGTTTAGCTTTTCCATTGATATGCTCACCAGTGACAAGAAAATCAATTGTTATGAAATCCTTTACGTCTCTTCTATCTCTTATCACGTACATGAAGTGTTTTAGTGTTGCTTTTGTAAAAATAATATTTTAAATTCTTGAACATATTATGAATTATCTTTTCCCGTCTTTTAGGCTGACACAGCACAACGACTTCTCTCTCAAACAACTTTGCCATTTTTTTTATTCATCGGTCGAAAGTGATAGGTATTTAGATCGGCTTTTTTCTTTTATTTATTTTATTTTTTAAAGAAAGGAAAAAATATTATTGATTTTTAATAATATATTTTTTTTTAAATGATTACAGAAAAATCAATTTTATTGTTACGTGACTTTTACCATGAACAAGAGGGCATCGATGCAGTTGCGTCAAGAACACCGAGATTGGTTCCAGGTATGATTAATGAATTATTTTATTGATTATATTTTCAATATTTGCTTCTGCTTCTTTCTCTATAGAATTATCAAACTGAAATTCAAGATAAGCTCGGTATTGATAGCTTCCTAGTGCAGCCAATACAAAGACTGACTAAATATCCTTTACTATTAAAACAACTAATATCGGTAACGGGTGTTTTTCAATTTAAATGAAATTTTTTTTTAAGAAAAAACTCTTTGTTGGATTGCATAGGAATTCTTTGGCATTAAGTGTAAGCCAGTGTTAACCGCGATTTGCAAATTGGAGACACGTATGCGCGGTTTATTGGATGTCGTTAATCAAGCTGAAGAAATACCATATATTGAGGAACTGCCCGCAGAGGTATGTAAATTCTTAACAAATTCCACTAATGTGTGTGTGTTTCTTATGTTGTTTTTATTTTACGAAAGCTCTCCACAACGAATCTAAGTTATTTCCGCCGATCCGCGGAATTCGAAGCATATCATTATCGTCCGCGTAAAAAGTTTCCAGCCAAAGTTTTACTTTTCGATAATTGTTTGCTTATAACTGAAGTGCGTAAAAAACAGTTAGTCTATCGCCATTATTATGAATGGTCAGCATTAGAGTTAAGAATTAATACTAAGAAGAACATAACGTTATTAACGAAAATTAGAGAGACAAATATAACAAATGGTGGCCATGAACAGACTAAACAGAATGGCAATCATTTAAGGGAGGAATATCAACTTGTGGCCTCGGAGGCATTAACAATAGCGCCTTGGCTGCGTAGTGCTCGCAAAATTATCGAATGTACTCGTCTAGAAATTTCGCAAAAAGGCAAACTGTCCTTGCCAATGGATTTGGTTTTGGGTGCGGCTTTTTCTATATGGCTTATATGGCATTATCTATAAGTATTGTCTTCTTTTTTTTTTTTTTTTGCTTTTTTGTCGTTTTTTTTTTTTGTTAATAAAAGAAGAAATCATAAGGAAATCTGGTTATTTTCTTTGTGTCTCTTTTAGCCTTTTTATCTATAAATGCAATTTGTTTATTTTATGGTTTGTTAGGCCAGTCTCTCACTTCATTTTGCTGTATATACGCGCGTACACACACATACACGCACACATACACACGCACACAAAGCTGTATTCGTACGTTTGTGCACTCCTCGGGCATCTGATTCTTTACCAACATACATACATACATACATACATACATACATACATACATACATACATACATTCTGCTGTTATAAAGAAGCTTTCTTGTGTAGAATCTTTAGGGTTATGCATCATTATGAATTTGGCAAAGTATTTTGTTGTCGTTGCTGATGCAGTACATGTGTGCTTAGGATACTGATACAACGTCAACACATACTTATGTATATGAGCTTTTGTTTGCTGCTTGTGTACATTATTTGCTCATCTTATTTATTCCCAGCTGCTCCAACGTCCACACATGTTTTTTGAAGCGTAAAATAAGCTTCTTGCTCTTATGGAAAATGTCCACGCGCACACATGCACACACACACACGCACACACACACTTGCACTTAATATCTTTTTCTCTATGTGCACTTGTCTTTATTGTCAAATATGTTTATATGATAAATTACTTTGTCTTCTATTTTTCAATCTCGAGCCTTAACAAGTATACTAGTTTTATTGTTCGACTTGTAACAATAGGCGATTTTTAGGTGATGTAGTTATAACACTTTATTTGCTCGTCAAGTTGGTTGGTCATAAGAGTTGAGCTAAGTAAATGTATCTGACTGAATCCGCTCCTGTTGAGCACTGAAGCAATTTCGAAAGAAACTAATTACCTGAGAATGCAACGTTTTCGAATAATCGCTTTCTATACCTAAAAATCGAAATGAAGTTCATTATAACACGCTCTTATAAGAAATACTTCTTTGCATCACCCGGCCAGATATCCTAGCATACTAATTGATACGCTGCTTTACTCAACTATATATAAATTGAAATTAATGTAGAAAGCATCCAAAAGTCGTCTTGAAGGCAGTAATGTTTTCTTACTTGTTCCTGTTATTATTATCACTGCTTTGCGTGTCCTCTTTTTTTTCCTGTATGCATATCCTTTTTGCACATTTCGGCTTATTTACTCAGTTGGTCTGATTCGTATGGAAAACAGCATATTTTCTTCTTTTTTTTTTTTTTGTAGGATCTGTTAGAGCCTCAGGCTCTTAAGGAAATATGGTGATTTTCTTGATTTGGTTTGGTTTGCTATACTTTGTACATGTGCATATATTGAGGAAATTGAAATACTGAACAAGCGTACTTTTGTTCTTGAAAGTCTAAAGAACTTAGTGGAAAAAGAATTGAGAAACAAATTTTAAACAGAAATTGCAAAACAATTGTTTATACGTCTGTCGCAAACATTTTTCAAAGAAACAATGCATTCAAAAAATTAAAAAGGCCCCGATTTAAAATTAGCTAAAAACTTAATCATCGATGCTTCAATAGGTTTTTGCTTCTTGTTTTAAACGCAACCAAATTTATTTTTTCTAAATTTTAAAAGTTTCTTAATATTTTTACTTACGAAACTGATTGTAAAATTTCCATAAAATCAATTTTCTTAGTTAACTTACAGATGCTTTGAACTTTCTAGGATGTGGGGGAAAGTTCATTACCTCTAAAATACGTTCTTCTTGAAATTTCGACCTATCCCCCACCTATTCCGTAGGTAATGTCTGTGTCAAATGAAGCTTTGCTGAGAAGTGATAGTCTTGTTTGTATTTTTTGCCACTTGTGGATGGCACCTACACATTCGGGCGAGGTGGTGATCAGGAAGGGTAGTGGTTAGCGATGAGTGGAGAATTGTTATCGAAATGTTAAACCTGGTCGTATGGGCACCGGTGATAGTCAACACCGTGGATGCCTGAAAGGTTATTCGGGAAAGATTTTCTGAATTATTTTCGGAGTCGATTTATAAATATCCGTTCTTCTGTTTCCCTCATGTCAATCAACAAAGATTTGTATTCAATCTGCATTTAATTGCTTTCGATTGAATACACATTTGGTTCACATTTTTGATTAACACGGACGCTATTAAAAATTGGTTAGACTGGGATACTATTATGACCAAAATATATATATACATTCCGACTACGCATTTCATGACACAGATCGTTGAGAACTAGGTAGTGGAAAATTTGGGGGAAATGAGACCATTCTTTGGACTTTCCTTTATATAAATTCTTTTACAAAATATAATTTTTCTAAAAATATGGTACAAAAATATTAGTAGGAAATAAGTAAGAGTACTGTAGTCGGGAAAGGCCACTTTTGTTTCGTCACTCACTTATTTTCTTAACAATACATCAAAAATTATATATTATTTCCCTGTAAATGCGTAATTTTCATGAATGTCCTCATGCTACTGAGAATGCCCAGAACATTAACTAACGTTGTCCGAGATCAACAAACTTAGTTTATTTGTTTTTGCTGCTTCTGTTAAAGCAAACCACAAACTAGAGTCTGTCGACATAGAAGGAATTGCTTTCATGAGGCCCCCAATACATGATGCGGCTTAAAAAATACACCTATGTTGACCAAGTTCCCTTTGGTCAGCTTACTAAGGATCAATTTACGTCACAAAATATTAAAAATTAGAACTTTTTGTCATACAAAGGTTAATTTTTCGTTAAGACTCTTATAAAGGGCGAAATTCAAAATATAGGCCTACCTGGTTTAAATCCGACAAGGTTAATTTTTGTGTCAAATTATTATTACGAATGTATTTTAGTCAAGATGTATTGGAAAATAGTCCTTCTTACCATATGACGATTTAGTTTTCGCAGGAGCGGAGGTGTGGCCCGGGCTTAAAAACATTGCCTTATCCGACCCAAAGTTTTCACATCAATTTAGAATGCGGAAATATTGAAAGTTACACTATTTTATCGAAAATGCAGTCCAATCCGCACCATTTTCAACAACCTTCGCCCTTGGTCCAAAACACGCTAGTGTATCAAATGTCATGAAGACATTTGAAACAGTGCGACCAGTAAGTTGGACACAAAACGGAGAAGGCATTAGAGGGACAGACGGATAGACTGGTAGACAAGCTCGATAGCTCGATCGGATAGCGCGCTCTAAATGTGGATCTGCCCCAAACTTAATAGACCCTGTGCCACAATTGGTGTAGGATATAACAAGTCGAAATGTTGCGATCGTGAAAGACCGAACCTTAATAATTTTACTTCGCTTAACACTTAACACTTAACACTTAATAATTTCTTAACTTTTGATATTTAATTACAAAGTTAGATGAAAAATTGCTTTAGGTGAGAAGGGTATTTAACAGTCGAACTTGGGCGTCTTCAGCGCGTCTCAAATTGCTTATGAAAGCAAATGTATATGGAAATCGAGTACGCACCATAGAAATGAGTTTGGATTGCTCGTAAAGGGAACAATCACTTAAATTGCGAACCTTTTCGTTCCTAGGTCTTCTAGATAAGCTGTTAAAATTGATAGAGAATCATGGCATCCGCTAAACACGGCATTGATCTCTGCTTTCGGAAGCAATCACGAACTGCTCGACGTATCTTTTTAATCAGGATGACCAGTTAAGTGGATGACCAATTTTGGTGCCTTTTTCTTTCTCGAATTTACAATCAAATTGACTTCAAAAGTTGGTCTAGAATGTGAAGATAGAATTGAATTTTTTTTTGTTTTGAACTCATCAGATTATATTTGAAAACTTGATTCCTTCCAACTTCAACAAAACGAATTATCGACATTATAAATTTATCAAGTGCGGCACTTAACCCCGGCACACACTACGCTAAACATGTTTGACGATGATTTCAAGAAATTGTAATAAAAACTTGCAAAACTTTCTATATTAAATAGCAAGTAAAAACGCTATAGAGGACTAAGGACCATCGTTAAATATCCCACATCACTTCGCTTAGTGCAGTCATTTATATAAAGGGGTCTCAAAATAAGATTTTCTATGGGGAGTGATCGAAAAAGTAGTTAGACCTGAATTATTTTCAAAAGCGTTCGTTCTTTCTGAGGCAAAACATGCCTATGTACCATCATCGAAATCTCAAGAATGCAAGACGGACAGACTTAAGACAAGCTTAAATCGATTCAGAAAATGATTCTTTGTTAATCGGTATAATAAAAGGTGGGTTTACCTCAACTCCGTCAGGGCTCTTACATAAGTCTCTACAAACGTAATATATCCATGTGCCACAATTGGAGTATGGCATAAAGACTATTATTGTGTTATTGCATACATTTCGTATAAATCATCAAATTATTATCGAATCAAAGGATCCTTTGAATTTCAATCAATTTATCCTTTTGTTATTAGTTAGCGAAACTTTGTAAAATATTGTAGAATGTTTGGTGCAATGAATTTAACATTTCTATTTAAATGCTATGCTATGCCTCTTGTAAAATGGCCTGTCATTGTGCTGTTGTTAGTGAGAAATCGTAGGTAGCATTAAGTCTCTTAGACTATATGCTGTCACCATTGGCGGCGGCTGTTTGTTTGCGTATGCATTTAAGTATAATATACAACTAACATTATCGCATAAAATTGTTGAGTGTGCATGTGTTTGTTCATGTGTAAGGCATGCATACATATCCTGAGAGGCATTATAATGCAGCTTTATTTTCCTCCAGGCATTAGTTTTATGTTATCATGTCTTGAAGAGAATAAATGTTTCTATATATATACACATATATAGATATATATATATATATATATTTTTTTTTTTTTTATTTCATTTTATTTAACAAGAAAATTTTCCTTAAATTGCATTTTCTGTCGTTAGTGTAATTTGTATTAGTGCAAGTAGTCCACAAGACAAGAGGGATTTTCGATTCAATTCAAAAAAAAAAAAGAAAAAAAAAAGGAGAAAAAGTATTGGAAACTTGAAAGGTTACTGTGAAGCGAAAACCATAAAGGTAGGCAAGTCAAACTGAGTTGAGTTGAGTGAAGAATAACATTTTATTGGCCATTTTTCCGGTTGTGCTAGAATTGTAAGAAAATTTCAATTTCATTTCTTACGGTAAGATATATGATCTGTCGTTAGTTAAGGCATTCCATACCCCAAACTATTACCGCCGCCAGGGCTTTCTGCACATGTTGGGTGACTGACTATTTCAACGCTATACGGCACGAGTTATGTGATTACAAAAAAATGAATTTTAAGCATATGAATGCGAGAGAGAGAGACCTCCACACGTATGCATGTCTACACTACACGCGGACGGGTGTACGTAATATTGTTAGTTAGTAGTAAGTTGAAAGAACAACGAATGCATTGGGGACACCTGTGACATAGCGTTGTTCCTTTTGTTGTTCTTGTTATTTTAACGATTTATTTGCCGAATATTTGAATTTTTTACTTCTGCTATTGACTGAAATAAAATGTGTACTTAGAACAGATGTTGTGCGCCTAAAAGTATCGGGAAGTGGAAAAATTTCAGATACAACTTTTGAGTACATAAGTCTCCGCCTAACTTAAGTTAATCACTTCTATAAGCATTTATAGGATCGCCATGTGTTTTTTTTTTATTACTCTTTACGAACCCTTTAGGAAGAAGGGTGGGAATAAAACGGGAATAGCGTTTGTTTACGTTCGACCTGTGATTTTATGGCACTATTATTATTATTATTATTATCTAAATTTAGCCAGAGAATAAATTCTAAGACTAAAGTCTTAAAAGCACTAGCATCTAAGGCTTTCGGCTTTTTATTTATTTTTTTTTTATTAATATTATTATTATTTTTATTATTAAAAACTCTACCGCACTTGAGGTTTGAACCCACGACCATTGAATTGCTAGTCGAGACTCTTGCCTACTCGGCCACTCAGGCGGATCGTTTTTTTTTTTATGGCACTAAACAACTCAACTCGTTTGAAAGACAGTGCAAGCTTTAAGAAGACTAGAGAATCGTTCGTAACTGCGCTTGAGAACAACTTTCCTCGATTCATGATATTAACGGGTTTCTTACAGCCTTCGGTAAGTTCCAAAATCTTCATTTACCGGACACGAATAGGTCCAGGAGACTTGCTAACATCCCAAGCTATCTGACTGTAATTGAAATGACGATTTTCTCCTATAATGGCTTCGATTTCATCTCCTATCGTACGATGTTTATGTCCGACTACAGTTAGTTTAGTCCTTAACACAACCTCACCCAACCGCTAGTTATCTGTCTTTTGGTATATCTTGGGTTTGCTCTTTTAACACCATGTGGTTCATCACCATAGTTCTTCAGCAAGGTTATCACCGATTTTGTACAAATCGAAGGAACTTTAATTTTTGAAATTTTTATTTAACGCAAGACAATCCCGCGTTTAATCACAAATTAATTCAAAGATTGGCACACAAGTTAACAACTTTATCAACTTCAGACTTCCAATATTTGCAATATCGATGAACAGACATTTCTTATTCCCAGTATTTTATTGACAAATGTATCAACTCGCTGCCTCATCCTCTTATTATCAGCCATCTTTAGTTGTAAAAATATCATTAGTTAGCTGTCTGGCAAAGTAAAAGTATGTTTTTGTTTTTGTTGTTTTTTTGTTTTTTTGTTTTAACTGAGCTGTCATTTGATGACAGCTGTTTATTTTGTATTGCATTCAAGGCAATAACAATATTTTTTTGTTGAATTTCCCAGCTATTGTAAGTTTCATGATCATTTAATGTTTCGCTTTTCTTTTTGCATTTGTGTCTGCGCTCTTATGTAAATTCCTTCAGAAAATTCTCTCCTTCTTCTTATTCTATTTTATCATTTACATCTGTTGGAATTAGCCGCAGAATTCAAAGTTCACACGGTTTTTCTTCGTATGTTATTTCTTGGGCGAATGAATGGCCCAACAGTTTTGCACTTTCCTTCTTTTCCTCCTTTTAGTTGTAAACTTCTTTCTTGTCCCCGTCTACTCCTCCTCTTGCAGATTTCTAAGCAAACGTACAATGGATTGCTCGCTGGAATGGGAACCTAACACATATTAGTCGTTTTTTTTCTTTTTTTTTTTTTTTTGATTCTGTGTCAAATGTTAAAAGTTAACATATGAGTTGCTTTCTGCCCTTTTTCCTTTTGGATAATTGCGTTCAGTTCAGGATTGGGGTAAAATCATAGGCGTTACATATATATTATGTGTTTGCATAAGTGTACGTAAATGTATGCTTTTTTCAGCAGCAGATAATTCGATCCATTATCAATTGTCAATATAGACCTTAACACACACATAAATATATGCGTACGTACGCTTTACATGATGTTCATTTCGACAGCAAGGACAAGATAGAAAGGCATATACTCGCTGTAGAACAACGCTTTAGAACAGAGAATAACTGAATAGATGAACGAACCAAGGATTAAATTAATGATATGTGAAATGTGTATAAAAAAAAAAAAACTAAAAAGCGAAAACCGAAAGTCGCGGCAGCATAAATAACTGTTATGGAAAGTGTTAATCAAATGGGCCCTTACACAACATAGATGACAAGAATTCCAGCTTATCCGCTATTAAGCATCCTTCCCGTCTTCAATTGTATGAAGAACTTTGGGCAGTGAATCGTGTAATTTACATGAGTGGAAGGAGATTTAATCCCTTTTAAAGTTTTAAAAATATAATTTCCAACTCTTTCGATCTCTGTGCAGGTCACGTCGTCTCTCTGCTGTACCCTGAAACGTTTAATTTCTATTTCATAATGAAAATGTCATTTAAATGGTTCTTGGGACCTTAATATTAGTAACAGGTATATGTTTAGAAAAACCTTTTGTTTGGAATAAATGACTAGTTACTTAATTGAATGGGTTTTTATTATAGTCAGGCACCAGTTTTGAAATCTTTCTGGAAAAATATGTAATCTTTTGTAGATTATGGAAAGACAACTGAAACATGTGGCAATCTGTTACCAACTAGTTAAGCCCTGCTAAGTAACGTTTCCTTGACAGATCTTTGAATATTGCTTATCGACCTGTGCAAATCTGTGCAAATGTCGCGGCCATTTTTTGCCTGAACTGCGTTGTTGTTACCAATATTAGCTAGTAATGATTTTCTTTGTTTGCAAAAGCCGATAAGACACTAGATCGAACTGACTACTTCGACAACGTGAATATCTAGCCTTACTGACGACGCTTACGGTTTCACTGTATGACGCTGGTGCCCCTTTTTTATCGTCCATGGCTATTCAGTAAGACTTTCCTACGAATCGAACATAAAAAGTAACTTTACCGCATTTGGTTTTTTTGTGCCACATACCTAAACGTAATCAAACTTTAAAACAAACTTTTGCTCGCACTCTAGTAAGGCAAGTAGAGCTACGACATGAAGCTTAAAAATAAAGCTATTACTTGGATAACACAATATTAGCCAACACAGATATTTTTTATAGCAATGAAGGATCTTTCAGTTTAGTCTCCGATTCATATTTGATCGTCTAAATCCACTTACATTTTATCATACGCCCCATATATATTTCACATACATTCAAAACCATAGCATTTCGCCCACTAAAGGTCTTAATGACACACTTGTCTTATGCACATATGGATTTTCCATAGTTATGGAAAGACTAATTTTAGACCTGGCTTTAACTTCGGGGAAGCCTAAAGCTCTTAACAAGGCCAGCAGATAAAACAGATAATATCTCCGCATTTTAACGTGGACAACTGCATAAAAGAGTGCTTTATTCCACTATGCCCGATAATGAAAAGGTTAACGAGAAAGCGTTAATCCGCGTTCTATGTCACGTAATGTCACTTCTAGAAATTAAGGTGCACCTGCACAAACAACTAAAAGAGTTGCGCTAGCTTTTTGCATATAGAAATCGTATCATGGTTACACGTATAACTTTAAGCAAGAGATTGGTAATTTTTATTAATGAATCTACTGCTGGATTAAATCATATTTTATACTTAACCTGAATAATCTGAGTAAAAATAAAAAAGTCAAAGAAGTCAAAATGAATTCTCTGACTCTAGATCAAGTTTTTAAGTGTGAATTCGACTGGTGGACACATGGACAGCCATATAAACTAAAGTTGTTAAAGTCAACTTCGCTGTTCACAGTAACCAATGCGTACAAATGGTGTTTCTAGTAACAATTTAACTGATTTTCAAATTTAATCTTGCAAATGTCAATTTCTATGCGCTACAAACATTTTATTGATATAACATATCCTTTAGGGTAAACAAAAGAAAAAAGTTCATATTTCCTAAATTATAAAAAGCTTTAGCGTCTAAATTTCGACACCAGCAACTTTCCGCAAAAGGTTACATTAAGGCATTTGCCGCTGAGACTCTGAACTTATAATTTTAGCAGTTATTTGAATTTCAACTCCCTAAGCAAAGACTTTTCTACATATATACATATATATATATATGTGTGTTTATTTATGCATATATCTAATATCGGTATTTTTTCTTACATTTGGAAATGTCTCTAAAAACCGAGGTATTGTGTAGAGATTGACTAGTTATTCGATTACTCAGCTTCCTTATATGAACCGTTAGTGTAATTCGAATTTAAATTTATTCTATGTTTTCTTTTTTTAATTTTTTTTTTTTTTTAATTTTTGACCTTATTTTCATTGCTTCATTCAGAAGACTTGTCTAGCATCGGTGTCCGCGTCGCAAAAAGGTTTGGTTTGCATAAAGATAAATGACTTCGATAAATTTTTAATGTATACTTTTAGGGGTTACAAGTGAAATGACAATGTCACTACACCGTCGTTCTCTAGTGAAGTGTGTACGAAACACGTATTTCAGTAAATTTATTCGTCTTAAATGAAAGTAGGAAAAATGAGCGAACAGGATATGTTAGTTTAGATGTAGGTGGAGTGAGAATATGTGTAATGTTGCAACTCATTTTTCGCTTATGGAGAGTTTATATACACATTTGTAGTAAGTGCTACATTTGCAGACATATAAACGTTTCTTCTTTTCTGGGGAAAAGTAGAGAGTGCTTCCTTTAAGACGACACTTGGACGCTCTACGAATAAGATGGATGTGGATGGAGTTGAATGACTTGAATTATTTGACCAATCGTGAACGAACCTATGATTCAGTAGAAACATCTTTTCATAGCACATACACGATGTAAGGTTTTACTATGTGTAGATATTGTAATTATTGTTATTCCTTATCTTTAAAAACGCGCTTTACGCCTTAAGCTTTTCTTTTTCTCTTTGTTTTCTAAAGGCCGGATATAACAAATATGCATACTGCTGGCTTTGTCTCTTTTGCATTTCAAAACCAACCCATATGAACTTAGGTTGGACGGTTAGCTACATATTAACTCTAACTTTCCACATCAGTTCTTGTAGCGTAAGGAAAACCCTAAAAAATCTGCCGCATAAACGTACTTACAATTGTAGTCGGTTCAACCTAATGGCTTTGTTTTATAACAAAACTGAGGTCGAGGAGTTGTACTGTGACGATTGGTTCGGCAAGTCAAATTCACAAGAACTACGACAAAAAGAATACAAACATACGAATTGCATGGCGATCAAGAATACATGAATTTTCATATATACAAAGGATATAGGTTTTCTCATATACATTGAGAAAATTAATATGCGCCCATTTTGCTGTAGCGGATAAAATAATAACCGAAAAAAAGAAAAACTCGAATTTCGGGCAAACGAAACGTTTCCTTCCCTCTGAAGCTGTCTCTTAACAGTCATTCCGCCTACTTAGATGAAAGAGCAAATGTGTCATTTAAATATTTCCCTGTGTGTGTGTGATGTTTATTGAAGAATTTCTTAAATTTTATTTTGACGATAAATTTTGGGAAACGTGTGCTCGCAACAGAGCAAATTATTAAGGCCAAGTAGGGGTGAGCGAGGGAGTGAGAAAACGTTAAAGTGTAAAAATTGTATTATAACATATTTACGGAAGAATATAGAGCCAATAACCCTAAGAAATTGTTGAACTGCTTGTCAAATTGAATTATGTGAGTAAAATGTGTTATTTCTTTCCCCTCAATGCTTTTATTATATAACGTAGAGAATAAGAACAAATCAATTTAATTTTATTTTTTGCTTTTTTGTTTTTCTTTTTAGGATCGAGGCTCATGTGCTAGTCATGTTTTTTTTTTTTTTAGATTTCAAAAATATGTTAATTTTTGCTTATGTTTATCCAATTGCGTGCATGTGCTAAAATTAGTTTGTTTATTATTACATGTTAAGCACAATTTTATTTTCTCATTTGTCAACATTTCATGTCATATTTTAATAAAAAAAAAAAGAAAAAAAGAAAAATAAAAAAATTAAAAAAAAAAAATTCTCGAAAATACCTTTGAAGCTTAGGATTATCTTTTCTTACCTTTGGTAAACTCTGCCACATAAGTATACAAACGTACCAGTACCAACACGAACAAATAGAATGCAAGTGAAAAGAAAAGCTATTAAATCATTTGCATCAACACACAGACATAATTCAACAATATCATGAATACGGAGGAAGCAACAGTGCATGTTCACAGAAACCGTAAGGTTTATAAAACAGTGTTTTCCTTGCGCTAAAGCATATCCTGTTTGCTCTTAAGCTACAACAGAAAAAAAAAAAACAAAAATTATTGTTAAATTTAGGCTGCGTCTTTAGTACGCAGGTGAAATAACGGATGCTGTAAATTTTCAGAAGAACGTTTATGTTCTATTTGTGCGAATTATGTTTACTTTGTTCAAATTTGTTTCGCATCTAACTTTAAGGAATCTTGGGAATCGAGTAAAAACTCTAGCATGAGTTTGTTGCATTAGTTGGGAAAAAGTATCATCTTAAGAGACTATCGGTGATGAGATCGCACTTCTTGAGCCACAAAGCCACAAAAGGGGCGTTGTCTTTGACAGCACTCTTCAATGGAATAATAATATTCAAGGAAGTTATTAACCTCTATGATCAGTGGCATCCTTCACAAGCACCAAGAAATGGAGGACTCATTTACGCGCTTGCAGATTTTTATCCTTAACATTTAACTAAAAGGACGGAAGGAAGGAAGGAAGTGACGATGATCGGCTAACACCAATGACTAACGTCCAGAAAAAAGCGCCAATGAAGTGAAATTATCACTACTGACGGAAAAAAAGGAAGTTTAAAGCTAATATATTCCTAGTGCCATAAATTCCTAGCCAAGTGGCTGAAAAGTGAGACTGTCAAGTGGATATACCCGCCAAATGTGGTACACCATACTTCAAAAATAATTAGTGAGGTCACAGCACCAGTGAGCACTCGGTCGGGACGAGAACAACTCTTACCGGTCGGCGGCACAACTCTCAACCTCCGGTCACTCTCTGCATATTTCTTCCCTATTCTTTCTAACCATAAACCTGTTACATATATAGGGGACGCTTCTTGGATGATTAATCATCAAACAAAAAAAAACCTTAAATTCTCGGGCGCGAAACTATACTTCAAGTACCATTCGTGAGGTCACAGCAGTAGCAGTGAGCGTGCGGCCGGGACACAAACAACACTTACCGATCGGCGATACAACTCCCAAGCTCCGGTCACTCTCTGCATATATCTTCCCTTTACTCTTTGATCACAAACATGTTACATACGTAGGGGGTATCTCTTGAAAAATTAATCATCAAAGACAAAAACATAAAATGCTCCGGCGACGTATTATTCCTAGTATTTTATAAATCAAGTTCAAATGGTTAGACAGCGAACGGCGTAGTGGACTTTCTTTATAAAATTAGAAAAATTATTTACAAAAACTTGATCGCAAAGTTGAAGGAAAGTAAAAATTTATGATTTCTTTGCTCCTGCGAGTGTCTAAAGTCACTTGTTTTGGCTCAGGCCTTCTTTGGCAAACTCTTTGTTTATCAAACTTTCATAACAGGCCACGAGTACTCTTCTCTTTCTGAAGTTGACTTTCATTTGTATCTTAGACTTCCAGTTTTATTCATTGACGGACATTAATTACACTAATAAAGTATCGAAAGTCAATACCGAGTTTTCTCAGTTTGGGCGGATTTTTGTAATATATTCCTTTTTTTTGTAAGAATATTATCATGAGTAGATAAGTGAACAAATACTTATAGTCAGCAAAAATAAATTTTTGTCATCAATACAATGCAACTCTTTTCTGCGGACTTTCTTAATCAACAATAATTATTGACTTGATATCCTCTTCATCCATTCATCCATCTGTTTCAAAAGGACTTTGTGACCGAAACTTTTACTTCCATTAAAAAATCTGTAACAAGAAGACAGCGAAAATTTTGCCCCCGACATTGCGTACATCAATTGTCAACGAAAACCCTATGATACGATTAGGAATTGATCGTATTTATCACTGACTCCTGCCCCATCATTAAAGCAAGGAAAAATACTTCATCAAACACACAGGAAAATGTCGTTCGCCAAAGAACATTCGCATTAAAAATAGGGTTTTTTTTAGAGTTTATATAAAAACAAGTAAAAATATTATAGCGGGTTATAGTGGGGGCCCACGATTGAATGCCCTACATCATTTTGCTTAACGGAGTTATTCATAAAATGACTTTTCAAAATACGACGTTTACAAATTGCCACCTGCAAGTTGGAGACAAGAATACAAGGCGGACAGATGGACAGACACGCTTAGATCGATGCGTGAAGTGATTCTGAATCGATCGGTATAATAAAAGTTAAGTCTGTCTTAAGCCCTTTTGAGTACAAACTTAATACACATAAGCCACAAGTGGTGCAGGGTATAAAGCTGAGATGAGTTATTACCATTTGGGAATTTATAATGAAAATAGAACTCTCAACAAACATAACAAATTTTTTTTGCAAATTTTGTATGAACAAAATGGGAAAGTGAAGAGTCTCTTCAAATAATCGTTTTTCTTTTTGCTCGACTTCTTCTAACATACCACTGCAGTTTGCACTTTGTCAGCTAGAACAACAAATTGTCTGAAAATATGACTCAAGCTGTAATCGTTTGATTTTTCTGGAACAAATCGGTCGAAGATCGGTCAACTTCTTCCTTGAACTGATTGACAAATGAAATATTAAAGGAAATACCGTTAACTAAAAGCAGAAAGAAGAAGACGATTCATGTCTATCTCCTAACGATCGTAGAGCCCCAGGAATTACTATCCTAATCTTCTCTTTATATATTTAAAATGTCCTGATTTTGTTTTCATTGAAAACACTGTCTTGCTTGCACAGAAAAGGATGCTAATGCCTTGAAATTCCTTTAAATTTCCATAAATTCAAAGATATCACAAGGTTGAATGTATGTGTGCTTTTGTGATAAATATACAAATGGTTTCTTGTTGCTGCTGCTCTATGTTGGCGTAAGAGATCAACATAATTCATAAACACAGAAAATAAGGAACACATCAAACCCATATACCATCACATTCGTGTTATGCATGTATGGCTGCATAGGATGAATTCCACTGCTGCTGCTGCTACTGCCGTACTACTGCACCCGCTCCCGCTGCTGGTAAATATGTAAATGTTGATATTGTTGACAATATGAACAACATGTTTACATTTTGCATTTTCCATACAAAGAATTAAGTCAAAGGCAAGACAAAAGATATGAAGAAATAAAATAAATATTTTTTTAAGATAATTGTGTGAAAGAAAACCGCAATGAAAAAGAATAGAAAAAGGAAAAGGAAAATAAAGTATTATATGGTTGTATGTGCATAATATGAAAAGCAAAATTTTATGAAAATGCCTTTTGTATGAATTCGTCATGAAAAGGACAAAGTTCAAGAGATCGCTTTATTTACATACAAATGCATTGATTTTTTTCATTTTCCTCATTTGGCTAAGAGTCCAAGTCTTATTTGGCTAAGAGACAGGCGACCCGTTGTAGTGAGTGGGCAAATAAGTGTTGCAAGACCGGGTAAACAAAATTTTAACTTTCTCAAAAAGGAATTCCATAGCAATTATGGGCCTTACACTCTCCTCTCAACGGCGCAGTTAAGATCGAGGGTGCAAAGTTGGTTGCCAGATAAATGGTAAAAGGCTATCAATCGACCTAAGGATTTGATAAAGTCAATCTAGAATATAAGACAAACATGGTTTTGAAGATTGAAAATATACCACATGGGCGGTCCGACTTGTTTGCATATGTGTTATGCTTAGGAAAACTTCTGTCCGGTCCATTGCATTTCGAACTTAGTTCTAGCACTCGTTTGTCCTTATATTAAATACAACCCACATATGTCAAACGGTCTTACACTCGGCATATATTCGTCATATCTTACTTGCCTCAGCCTTGATTAAAAAAAAAAAATCATACGAAAGCACAAAACCACATTTCTCTACCTTTTGCCATTCTGATGATATGCGTTGCTCCTCGGCTACAATCGCATTCAAAATTAATAATGATCTACCGCCCTTTCGCTCTTACTGCTTGCAGATAGCCTTACCATATATAAAAATTCATGCATAATATATGCGGGAGCAAAAGCAAACGGTGACTCTTACAAAGTTTGTCATCCGGATTATCTTGCTTCGAAGTTAGGTGCCTATATAAACTGACATTCTAAAAAACTGTTCTTTGTTCTATTTAAGCTTTGCATCAGTTATCTTGCATTAACTAAATCGAAAATCTTTCGGTGTCTTTGTTCCTACAAAGGGCAAGTGCTATAACATAGACCAATTGCTTCGTGGTCGTTCAGGTCTACTGATCTGAGGCAACCGTTGTTATATCCCTGTTGTAGATATTGTTTTAAAATATCTAGCATGTTTAGGTTGGTCAATAAATTCCGGGATTAATAACGCGTAGGAGTAGTTTTTAACAACAAAAAAAAACATATTATTTTTTTAAACAATGCCAACTTTCAAATGAAGATAATTTGATAGTTCGTTTATAAGCTACAATCGCTTAAAAGGCACTATTTTTACTGCAATAGAAAAGTTCGACTTTCGAGCTACCGACTAAACACCACTTTTTAAAGAGAAAAATACTCTGTGTTGGCTTCATAAGTGTTGTGGCGACTCTTTTGTGTCGAAAACAACATTTTTTGCGGTGGTTTGTTTATTTTATGGACAACAACGGTTCTGAATGAACGGATGAGGTCTTATTTTGAGGTCTTACATTACATAATTCAGCAAAAAACATTTGAAGTGAATGATAAAATTAATACTTGAAGCGTATCGGGAGTGTCTTGGCAGATCGTTCTCTAAAAAGGCCAGTGAAATGTTACTGACTGTCTCTAGATTTTTCTAAAAAATTCGATTCCGGAACACCAATTTGTAGTCACTGTTCCACATAAATCCATTCCTTAATATCACGAATCATGAAACGTCATGTAATGTTTTGGGTGCCGTCCAATATGCGGGCTTTTAAGGAAATAAGATATAATTTTGGTGTACAATCACCAAAACAGGTGAATAACTGTACTAGACGACGTGGTGTATGGTGCCTAATGATCGTCCTCGTTTGACTATAATGTTCTTACCTGTTTAACTCTTTGAAGAAGTTTGGTAGATGTCATTGCCGTCGTTATTTGTATTTGCACGCAAGAAAGTTATGCAATCTGCGCGTTTACCGCAGATATAGTCCATAAGGTTGTCTATCGGCATATGATGCTGCATATGATAAGAAGAAGTACACACATCTATGTTTTCTCTTTAACAATTAGCGCCAAAATCAATCTTCTCTTTGTCCCTCTGAAGAATGCTGCTGCGCCTTTTAGCACATTGCCTTTGACATGTACCATTTTCAGTACATATTAAAGCGCATTTGTACGCTAAACACAATTTTTTTGTGTATTGAAATTTAAAAATTAATTTTTATTAATACTGTCTTCTGCTTTGCAATGGTGTTTACAACACTGCTTGATACGTGTACCGAAAACGGTACACGTTGTGTAGAAATGACTTCTATCCGTTTCCCGTTTGACAGCGTACGTGTCCATAACATTTTATCTGCTATACTCGGATTAAATTCGCTGACATTATCAGGAATTTCCTTCTCCTAGTCTTTTATTTTGCATTTTAGTTAACTTTCCCCTCCATTGTCTTTACATCTATCTAATTTGTTTTCTGCGTCCTACTCAGCGAATATACTGCAAATTTGGAAATGAGATAAATGAAGATAGTGGCATATCATATTTGCAGAACAACTGCGGATTTTCTTTTTTATTTCACGGAATTTTATTCCCATTTTCATAATAAAAGTTAGGAATTAATCTATGATTTAAATTTAGTTTTTACAAAATTTCATTTCAAATAAATATATTGAGAAATATGTGTGCCTGTTCGTCTCTTCTCTCTCTCTCTCTCTCTTTCTCTCTCTCCGTCTTTGCAATAGTCATCGATATGAGAAGAAAACAATATTTAATCCCCTTACAAAGGAAAAGTCACGTAATTCATTGCTTGAATCATTCTATAATTTTTTGTAAGTGTTGGCAGTTGAATGAATATTGTATACGTAAAAAGAGATCAAGGAAGACGTGTAATTCTCCTCAGGAATTTCGATTTTGTCTTGTAATAGTCTGTAACACATATTTTCTTCGCATACATCAGTGTCTTTCATCAAAAGTACAACATATGGCCGGTCATTTAATAGCAGCATATGTGCACTATGACAACGGCAAACGGCGATGATGTTAAAAAAATACAAAAACAAAAAAAAAAATGAAGATAAAAATAACGTTACAAATTGCGAACGTGTTGTGACTTAGAGCTGAGACAAATTTTTAAAAAAAAAATAATATTAAAATTAAATGCTTGGTTATTATAAAGCCCAAGTGATTGCAGAACGAAATGGAGATTTAATCATAAAATGTTATTATATTTCAATTAAATTTTGTTAATCTTGTTCGGAAGGCGACAAAACAAAAAAAGGAAAGGAAAAATGGAAAATGGAAAAAAAAAAAAGACACGATCTAAAAGCCGCTTGTCTCTCTTCTGAGCATACACATGCACTATTTTCCACTAATTAACAGCAAATTAATTTTGCAAGGATAATTAAACACGATTTAAGCTTAAGACTTTATATTCTCTCAGTCAATTCACTCAGTCATAAATCCTTGAGGAGGTATAATAAAGAAAAGGAACAGAAAAATTGGAGTCAAACTGAACAAGTAATTGAAGTAAGTGCCAACAACACAAAGCAAAGCAAGCGACTTTACAGCCTAGAGCGTATGGTTGCTTGATGATTTTGCGTTCTTTTCATTTAAAGGGACGAAAAGCGAAAAAAAAGCAAAAAAAAAAAACAAAAAAAAAGGTATAAGAAAAAAGGACAATAAACTGATGAAATGAATGACCAAGAGTATAACATGAAAATATAATTAAAAGGCTGTAAAGAGAATAAAAAAAAAAAAAAAAAAACAAAAAAGAATAAAGAATAAAAGGAAGGCACAAGTCATCTAAAGCAGAGATAAGCAGATGAGCTAATATGCCAACAAGAAAACAGCTAAGGCCGAGAAAGATGATAATATGACTATGGGGTGGAAAGAAGGGGGAAGAGGGAATAAGGCAGAAATTGGCGTAATGCCTTTCACCAAGCATAAGCGCTATGCATACATATATATACATACTTACACTTATACATTTATATGTAAAGAAATGCGCGTAGAAAAGATTTTTATGACTTTTGACGCCACAATGACGAAACTAAACTGAAATTGCTTTTCCTCCGTCCAATAATAAAAAAGAACTTGGGGGGGAAAAGAAAATCAAACAAATATGATTTTGGATGGTTCGTTGCGTAGGTAGTGATAAATAATTATTTATATTTTTCGTTTTCTGCCAGAAAAAATCACATAAAGTCAATCATAACGGCGAAGTTACTCAATAAAAGTGATGCGAGATATTTACAAAAAAAAAAGAAAAGAATCAAAACAATTGTGGTCATCATGGTCAACGGGCTTCTCTTGAAAGAGCGAATCCAACGTATCCCACCTTCGAGTACTTTGTTCCCTCCTTAATCTGGCCTAATTTCATCCCTTTTGAAAATGTTTACATATCACAATCGTTGAAATGCACTGCAAGCACTTAACGTATTACGGTCGTTTAACCGCAAACCGTTAACTGAAAGAGCATTTACTTTGCAAATATCACAATTTAATCAATTCATCCGTCAAGTTAGTTATTGTATTGCATCTCAAAATTTCCATTTATTTAGAAAGAGTCTTCTGAGCATATTTTTTCCTAGTATTTAACACACACACACACATACACAAGTATGCTATTAATTCTCAACTGAATTGTGTATGCGTTACTTTTAACTGGGATTTTTTTTTTTGCTTCTTTTTTTATTATTGTTGTTATTGTTGTTGGTGTAGATGTTGTTACCGTTATACTATCATTATCATTTATTCAAGCTCAAGATACATGATTAGTTAGTGGAAGTTCGTTACCATAAAATAGTTGTATTGCTTACTAAGCAATCTAAAATGATTGCTTTGAACTTTCTAAACTACAACAAGCATGGACGAAAGCAAGCAAGCGAGCACAAATATATGTGCTTCTCCCCCCGTAACCTCACTCAGAGAAAAAGAAACCATTAAGCTGCATTTTGAGGTGGTTTACAGAGCAGAGAACATTAAACGTGTACCGGAAACCATTTGTAGATTGTGCTCGGTTATGGTGATGAGGGGTGACGGTGGTGAATGGTGGTGATGGTAATGTTGCTGCTGATGATGATGATGATGATGATACTTTGCTGCGGTGTGTTTTTTAGAAGAAAGTTTGTTTTTACACGTTTTACGTCTATCTGTCTGTCTGGAATATGTGCTATGAGATACTCTTAGGTCACATTAACTTATCTCAATTGCGTGCCTGTGTATATGCTCGTTGGTAAGTGCTGGTAAAAGCCAAAAGAAATATGCCAATACATGTGATTATGATATACTTAAAAATGTTCTGCGCTATGATGTGCTCTATGCACAAATCTACTGCTGCTGCTACTCTTCTGCTAATGCTATCATAGATATCTCTTCTGGCTTACCTGCATTCACTAATGCTTTAGCCTTATTGTAGATGAAATTTAGAAGAAAAACTTTAACAAAAGCTTAAAAGTCATGCAGTATGTTTACCTCTGTACATTTCTTCAAAGTCCGTAATATTAAAATTTACTTCGTCCGTTTAGGTCCTGAAGTATATAATGCATGTTATGAGTATTGCTCGAAGATGATTAGAAATCTAAAAGAATCTCATATAAGTTTTCAATAATTTTTCTGAACATCACCAAAGAGTGGAACTATGTTGCTGTCGGAAATCCCATAAAACACATTTATAATGGAAGGAGTCTAAGACAACTCTATTAAGTTTGTTCGGCCACAAATATACCAATCAGACGATCTTGTGCACTTGTGCACCTATCTATCCATTTATTGATCTATTCGTTCCTTCGTTCGTCCGGTTATCCATTTAGCGCACAGCCAGAGAAACGCGATTGTCAACTAAATGTATCGCCGCTCAATTGCCACTGCTGCAAATCATATTTCTGTTTGGCCAAATCTCCTTAATTCTCAATGGGTATTAAATGAGAAGATATTTATACCCCAGCCTGCGGCTACATCCTGTTGCCTTTTTCTATATTTCTTTCTTCTTGAGCCATCCTCTCAGTGATCGATCATAAAAGAAAACCCCGTTCGTCCCCATTCATCTGCCAGTCGTCCTTTTGTCCTTTCGGCCATTCTTCCATCCAGGTGTCCGTATGTCAATTTAGCTATTTGTCGTGCTAACCGTTCGCCAGTCGTATCGACTATGATTATCAAAAGCCCTTACAGTAACATAGAACTTGGCACGTATGCTCTTACAGCATTCATAGCTCCGCCCAAAAGTTCGGTCCACAAATAGCTGCTAATAGCTTACAAAGTATATTGCGATTGCCAAATATTTTTGAATTGTTTAACTGCTGGTTCATGGTGTACAAGGTTCGATGTTTGCACTAAGTTATGTATAATTCTCTTATTCTGTTTACCCTACAAACGTCATGCTAAAACTTTTGAAGAAAGCTTTTCCTACGCCCTTCAAGGCAATCATTTGCCGCTGTTCGAAGGCGAACATTGAATTTTTCTCCAACGATTTATTCATTTTTGATTTCTAGCGATAAATGGCGGAGATTGCCTCTAGGCAATAAAGAGTCGGCTTTAATCCTGTTTACAAGAAGAGAATAAAAATTCCTTTCAGAGTTCAGTCAATCAACATATCATTAGCTTTAGCAGGCATTTTCTGTTAGTGATTATAACAAAGTCGACTTAAGTTGCTTACATGTTAAAAAAAAGAAATGAAATGATTTGCCTTCCTTAAGCTCTTTTCTTTCAAATACATCCTGTTTATGAAACTTCTTAAAATACAAATGCAAGATTGCATTGCGGCCATATGTGTAAAGGCAAGTGTACGTATATTGTTATAGTTTCCTATGCATATCTCTTTGAATATGTGTTTACTTAGATTTACAGCAGTTTTTGTTATTCTTGTTGTTGTTATTGTTGTTATTGTTGTTGTTGTTACTATAATGGCATTATGTGTCTCAGTTCTAACGGAAGTCTCTGGATAATTTAGATAATGTGTACACATAGGACAAAGTGTCAACTTAACTGTGCACAACTAACAACAACAACAAACATATTCACATATATATATTTGTACGATTTTATTAGTTTATATATAGGAAAGAGAAAAAAAATTACATATAAATATATATTCAATTTTCTTCTTTTAAGCTATTTTTCTTTTTGTTTTTTTGCTTTCTACAAACAAATCCCTTAAATAATTATTACGGAATAAAAAATTTCTTTCTTGATTTAATAGAAAAAAAAGAAGAAGAAATTGTGATTTTCTTTCATATGCAAATTTCTCCTAACAAACTAAGATTATTACGTTTGCTCTGTGCTCTGTGTGTGTGTGTGTGTGTTCGGTGTTTCTTACATTTGTTAATTCCCAGAAGCAATTGTGTACGATTTCTCTCTGTGTTTGTTAATAATTTTAAATATGATTAGAAGGCTAGGGTACGTGTACGTACGTGTAACTCCTTTTGTTTACACTATTGTGCTGAGCATATTTTCGTGTTATCGTTACGCACGTATTAAAATTTCGCAATCATACACGGCACAAACCACAATAATAAAGTATATATCACAACTTTCTTTGCCGCTGCTTTAGTTGTGTAGCGAGATACTATGTGTGTGCGAGAAATAGTTTCGGGAAATTTTTTCACAAAGTTTCTCTTCAACAGTGATATTTAGAAAAAAAAAAACACAACGTACACGTAACGTGTATTGTTTGTTTGGTACGTATCGAACCGTTGCTGCCAACATCGGCCTTAATTAAAGTATAATTTTAAATGAATTATAACTACATGCCTGCAGCTAACTAACTAACTACACGTTGTGTTAGCAAAGCCAACTTAACATTATACATATTTCTTTCACCCTCAGGGATTCCTGCTTCTGCCCTATCAGCGTAACATTGTTAATCGAAAATCGTAGAGAAATCTTATCATTCTGACACCATCTCTTGCAGAGATATGTTTACACTTTTCGCCTTTCGAGTATTTGCGTGGATTTTCATCTAAATGCTAACATGCTAACGTTGCATGAACGTAGAAACTCTTTTGACATTTAGAATTTGTTTGCATTGACTTTTAGGAGCATAGCTGCTGCTAGCTGGTAAAGAAAATTACCCCCAGGATTTTGTTACAATATCATTGCCTAACCGAGTATATGATGCTATATATGTACGCAAATACATTCGCTTATCGACTTTCTTTCATACCCATCATCATCATCATTTCGCTTTACAACACTTAAGAGCCCATAAGGGAGGACTTGTAAAAAGTTTAAGTTTTCTTCTTCGTTCAAGCAAATTCCAAAAAATTAGGCTAAACTAGTGTTTACCTTTAAAAATATTATGCTTAGAAAAGGGATGGATTTGACTAAATGTAATTAGACGTAGAAAATTTGCCGGACCCGCCCGAGTCATTCATAACTTTGTAATTACGAAATATATCTTTTCATAGGAAGGCTACGCAATATTCTTTTGTTTCTTTTGAAGTTATGTGCCTTGGATGGAATAATTAAAACGGTTCCAATCATCGTGCCGCTTGTCGAACTGCTCCGCGAGTTATCATAAAATACGAATAGATGTATAGGCTTCACAGTGTATTTGGGCAAAGAAGAAGTGTAAGTAGATAACTAAGCCGAAGGGATTTGCTTCAGTCTTTGCACTCTTACAGCCTATGCTTTTCACGAACAGCCACTAACTCCTTAAGAACGTCGTCTCAGGAAGAAGTTGTATTGAGTTAAATAAAATGTGTGATTATTATTTTGGCTTTGTTTTCTTTAATATAACGTCGAGACTAGCTTGGCATAAGAGCTGCCGTACGGAGTATTATCTCGAGCCACACCCATTATAAGAGTAGAAAATGATCTCTGGGATGATAGGGAATGGTTTGAAAAAATGCCTTTAAAAGTCTGGAAGGGGATTATAGACAGATTTTTGTTCGTTTCAATGCACATTTTAGCCAGATGGCAAGGACCAGTACAATACGTACGGGATTTGAAGAATATTGAATTTTGAATATGTTTAAATAAAACGGTTTTTCCACTAAAAATATGATAATTTCTTAAAGAGTAATGTTTAAATCAGTTTATCAAAAATTTCCCGGGGAACTTATCCTATGGCTTTACACTCGCAAATAGATAAAAATAATTTAAGAAAAATAGGTTTATTTTACAGATATTAGTAAAAGTCGAAGATATTAGTAAAAGTAGAAGGAAAAATTTTAGAGCTACGCTGATGATGGTTTTAATATAACGCAAGAGAGAAGTATTCAAATTTTTATTACTAGTCTGCAATTTCACATATTCTTCTTCACATATTCTCCTTCTCTTTACTCGAAGATTTTTTCGGGTAAGTGCTGCTCAAGAGCCGAGTAGGAGGTTTTGTCATTCACGTCTTGTAACGTGTCATAGAAACGGTATAATTCACAGAAAAAGCTGCACATGAAATTTTTAATTTCTGAACAGAAGCATTATCTGTTTCTGAATTCCTCTCAGCCTCGTATCTACTTAATGATAGACTCTATGATGCCCCACTAAGGCATATTTGCTTGTAAACTCTCTCTAATGAATAGAAAGGCTTTTCTGAAGCTTTCTATTAATGGGTTAACAGAATTAAAGGTCATTGGGCAAAACATTAGACTGCAACTTCCCAACAGACATTCATTTGATATAGATAGTCTTCTGCCAGTCTTTATTTTGAAGCAAGAAATTTCTTACTACATCCGAGAGTTCCACATGGATAAAACATGATTTTTTCAAATCACTCCCCATCAATAAGCAGCAAAACCTGTCGTTAGTACCTTCCAGGATTTTAAATGAGTTTTTTTTGAAACATGATTTTTTCAAATCACTCCCTATCAATATTCCATATCTTTAATATTTATATACATACATAAGGTTTTCTAAAAAAAACTCGTAAACATTATTTATTAATAAAAGAAAATTAAAAAATTTCTTTTCCATTCAAATACTCACTAATCGCACAAAAATCAACATTACTTATAGATTCGATGAGTTTCTCTAGCTAGACGACACCTACGCCGGTAGTCGTAACTTTTCTTTATATTCGCGCCAACTACGCTGTAGGCTGCAGAGCTCCTTAAATTGAAGATGTCTTGCGAAAACGCCTCTGGTGCTGACATTTTTCAAAAACAACTTTTTTTGTTTTTTATTACTTCAAAATATGCTTAACAATCTATTTGAATGTTATTATCCTGTCGCCTTTATTTACATCGAAAAACAATTGTCAAAAATGCGCTTTCTTTGCATGCGCCGCTATAGTGGTACTATCCCTTAAATAGACGAAATGTTCGCATTTGTTTAAGTTTTGTACAAAATGCAATTGCGCTAAAAAGAATTTGATTTTTATTTCGCCATGCATGTCTGAGACAGTAATAAAGATTAGAGATAAAGAGAAAGAGATAAATCAAGTTAATCTGTTTCGATCGGGTAAGGGCGGATAAGGAATACGTCGCATCATTTTTAAGCTAAGATAGCTTTTTAAATATTTTTGTCATAAAAAACACCAACATTGTATTCTGTTATCATTGCCTTACTTTATGTGAGAGTCCGGAATGAGAGAGGGTCCGGAAATATGGTCGAAAACGTGGTCCATATTTAATTAATTTATCATTTTTTGGCAACAAACGTTACTATGGTCCAACGGTTTCCATCATAAAGCACCAAAAATAAGAAAAAAAAAAGAAGGAAATTAGGAGAAGGGAACGTTTTTGCGGAAAATAGACCAATGTGGTCCAAACTTACTTATATGTCACATCACTATTTTGTACCAATTTTGATAATGAAAAACCGAAAATTAGAACTTGTTGTCATGTAAAGCTTTTTCCTTGCAAGAGGGCTTAGGGGAGTGATTTCACCCCATTGAAACCTTTCATATGAATTTACTAAGTAAAAATAGCAATTTTCTGATATTTTTGCGGAGAAGTGTTTTTCGAAAAAGGGAAAGCTGTCATACAGTCCAGTTCACTTTCAATAGCGTCAAGCCATTGACCAAAACATGTCATTGAAGGAAATTTTATTAAAGCATGGTTTAAGTGGGCCCCTCTACATTGACTATAAAAACATGGACGGACTACAAACGCTTAAAGGGCCAGGCATGCTTAAAACGATTCTGAATCGATTGCTATCATAAAAAGTGTATTTAACACAAGTTTTTTTGGGTGTCACACTTATCTGCACAAACTTAATATATTTTTTAAGCAAAAATGCTTGAGAATATATAAAAATCTGTGCAAAAGTCTTTCAATAAACTGATTATATTAACATTTCTTTAAGAAAGTGAAAAAAAAACAAAGCAATATAATCGCGATACTAAAGAAAATCCATAGAAATTCATAGTCATAACTCTTAGGAAAAAACAAAGTCGTTAAAAATCTAACAATTGCTTTTTGCAAGAACTTTATCAACTAGCTGCAGCATTAGCGGTACTGGCAGCCGCAGCGACAACAACGATAACAATGACGTAGCAACACCTACACTACACCAGGATAAAGTAAGAATTTTTACAGTTTGTCATATTCTTTTTCAGAACACACACGCTATTTATTACAACAGAACTGGCATCGGTTAAGCGAGAGAAAAACTTGAACATATGTACATATTTAAGAAAATGCAAAGGGTAGCAGGAGGAGGAATATGGCAAAGGGAAGAAAGAGAATAAGACAAGAAAAAGGGCTCTATGTAATCCTTTACTGTGCAGCGAAGTAATAAATAAAGAAGTACAATGTGTTATACACACTTGAAGAGATCAAGGATGTGAGAATTGGCATCAGTTTCGCAATACGTTGGCATCGAAATAGAAACGGAAAATCATCTCCTACATGTGCTCAGCATGGGAATGCAAACGCATTGAATAGTGAACTCAAATAAGCCGGAAGCATATTAAGACTTTTAGTGGATTCTAATGTTTGCGTCAATATTTTTTATTTTTATTTTTCAACTTTTTTTTCACTTATACTTCAAATTGTCTTTACGTGCATTTTTTATTACTTTTTTTCAAAAACTCGTAATAATTATTTTTCTTTATTTGTGTATTGCATATGACGCCATCAATTAAACGTTGAAAGATCATTGTGTCAATCAATATTGAAAAGTTTACTTTTCGAAAATTCGTAAAATTCTAAACAAGTGTTTAGTACATACATACATCGACCATAACCAAACATCGTCATCATCATCATGCAATGCATCTATATATATATAGCGTTCATAAACTAGTCAATTTATCCGATTTTTATGTTAATGTCAAATCATATAACGACAAGAAAAAGGACATATTTATATGAATACATTTATAAACATAGAAATCCCTTCACAAAAATGGTAAAGGAAAACGCCGCTGCTGTGGCAAAATACTTAGAATTTGTAATCAAGGCAGAAGTACGAGAGAGAGGAAAGCTTGAGTCGGAAGTTGTGGCACTCTTTACTTATATGTGTTAGCGGTGATTTCTTAGCCTACTTGCAATTTTGAATGGATTTAAAAATGTCAGTCCGTCCATGCGTTTATTATCTCCTTATAAAATGTAACATTAGCAAAAAATTTATATAGAAAGTTGATGCTTAATTATTTGCGATAAATTTTGCGATCGAGCGAAGCACACACACACACTTGCTAAAAAGTTGGGAAACCCATGGCAAAGTACAGAATTTTTAAATGTTTATATATTCATTTGCAAGGTGTAGCGAGTAACATTTAGTCGGATCAGAGAAGAGTCCGAGTAATCTCAATCGGCGAATTAACTGAAAGTGTTCCGATTTTATCTGTTTGCTTGGGTTGTTGTGCTTTTAAGAGTTTTCTTTTTAGGTTTACTTTCTTACTTCGTTAAATTCATGAGCAAGACAATGATTTGAAAGCGTGGAGTGAGTTCGAATAATCCAGAGTGCAACAGGCTCAATATGCACGACAATGAGTTAATGGACGCCTTCCATTGTCGAAAATTGGTTAATCGTCAGTTGGAATCGGATTTGCGGGCATTAACCGAAGAGAATAACGCTCATCTTGCTAAGCTGACGCATCAGATTGAAGAATTGCGTAAGGAAAACAATCAGCTGCAAGAACTTTTACAGGGTGATATAAGTGAAACCGTGGATCTTAAAGATCCTGAAGTACTGCAACAATGCAATCGGTATCTCAAGCATGAGCTAAAGAAGACTATGCTGCAATATTCACTGGTACAAGAAGAGTTGAATTCATTCTTGAAAAAAGGCATAAGGTCGTGGTAGCTTTAGTCCAACACACTAATGTTTAGCTTATTTCCGATCTTTATCGAACTCGAACTGATTCAACTTTTTCCTCGTAAGGTCAACTTAACTGCTGCTGCTGCTGCTGCTAAATGTGAATTATTAGTAATTATGTTGCCCAGGCGCTTATTAAGTTATTCCTATTATTTAGCAACTATATGATGAGGTTACAAGGTAAAGTATTAAAGGCAAGTCTGTTACTTTGCGGATGATAAAATTAATACACTTTCTAATACATAAGCGCATGATGAACGTAAGGAATTTGTAACTGCTTTACTACTAACCAACCACTGTGTTTTCTTTATATATTAATCGTTAATAATGATAATCGTAAAATTTTATCTATCATTGCATTCTAGAGTTTCGATATATTTTCCAAATACCCGTTAACTTATTGCTTATGCCGGAACACGAAACAAATTTAATAAAAGAAGAATAAAAATGTACAGACATACATTCACTACACATATATCGGGCAAAAGAGCAGATTGAGAGGGTCTTTCTTGCTCTACCCCTTGTCTCTTATGTAGAAATTTTCATTTAATATTCGCTGCACATTAAACTGTGTCTCATAAGGATACATGTTGACTCGTATTGGTCGATTGGTCGAATGGAAATGTTTCTGCTTTCGATCGTACAGTATATTATTAAACCATTTCACATGACTCATTCATTCTTTCACCTTCAGTCATTTATTTTGTTGTAATTTCCACTGCTTCGTTTTTTCTCTTCTTTCTTGTTTTTTTTTCATTTTCATGCTGAAATAATTTCATTTCGTGTCATAAATGTAACAATAATATGAAAATATAAAAATTTATTGGAACATAATTTCAGGCATAAACACAACGAGCAAGGAAAGTTTAACGGGGGCAAAAAAGACACTTCATGTACTTCATTTTATATACACTTTATAGTTTGTTTTGTTGTTGTGTAATTTTTAATTTTAATTTAAAAGCGATAGCATGGACGCTTAAGGAACATTAAAAGAAAGAAACGAAAGTAAACTCGCTGCCATTATGTAAACAAAACAAAAATTTCATTTCGATGACACGTTTAATGATAAAAAGCTGAAAGGCCGTTTATTTGGAAAATGTGTGGCAAGGCAATAATTTCGTGGTGACGCTCATGTATAAAGGGAAAATGCTAACGCTATCGTTTTGTTACCATTTTTTTTTTTTGCAATTTCCCGAACATTTGTTGGATCGTTGATTAAAAATTACACACACACAACAACTTCTGCAAAAAAACATTTCTTCGTAGTACCTTTTTGGCTTTAGTATTAACTTACCTCAATTTTCAAACGACTGAGTTTAACTTTTAACTGTGATTTCATTTGCTTGTTCTTTTATGAGGAAAGGTGGTTTTTTTTTTTCAAATATTGATTTAAAACAAGTAGGATCGTTTTGAATAAGAAAATTTATATTTTGCGAAAAAATCCTTCAGTCCAATCAAAAAAACATTTCTGGTTCGCTAGGAAATGGCCTTAAGAACCTGGAGAGGCAATTTTAGGTCAAGTAGTTTCGAAAATGGGAAAAAAAGTTTAAGGGGTTAGTGTTTTTGAATAGTCACATAACGAACTTGAACTTGTATCCACGTTTTTTGGACATCATTCATCAATACTTAAAAGATCATTAAAGACAATAAAAACCTAAGGTTGTATTATTTCTTATGAAATAAGCAAATAAATTAAGGAAATTTTAATGTGAGTCTTTTGCGGCGGATAAGCAATTCACAAAAATAGCTTGCCCATAGGGCTGTGTAGGGCTCCTCCATTTATAGAGAGTCAGAAATGTCACAGCGTGAAAGAGATACGAATTGTGCTCCGACCAACAAGGTGGGAATTCGAATTAATGCTTGTTTTCTTCTTCTTTCTCATAATTTTGTTTAGTAATTGTCGGTTATGATCGAATGTATTTTAAACGCCACCTTCATCGTAAGAAAATCTAAAACAAAACAGTGCATAAACTAAATTTCGACAAGCAATCATCTTGGTTGGGCTCAGGTAATTTTTTGCATTTTTATAGAATTCACATGAAAATTTGTACGCTGCATCTGTTGCAGTTTATGAGGGATAAGCGAAAATCCCACGCAGCAAAAATGTTTGCCATATACTATTGGACTGTAACCATTTCTTTTGATCGCAAGAACTTCCAACATATTTGCGAAATTTGAAGTGTATGTGTTCGTTGCTGCGACCGGAAGAATGTACAAAGGCGGACAGAATTGAAATTTCAATCAAGATTTCGTAGTACATTCACTTTATTTAAATGTTTTCAAGATGCAAAAGAAGGAAGGTTTCTATAACCTACATATATTATATCCTTGATAAGTTATAAATTCTGAATCGTTCGACGTTCGTCTGTCCATCATTAATCTTTGTGTAAGGTCTATGATGAATGTTCTTCCTTGCCGCAAACGTTACGATGTCGGCTTCAATGTTAACAAAAGCTTGAACTCGAGTTGTTATTGTAAATGGATCAAGTCAGTTAAAGGACACATTTACACTATAACATAAACTTGGAAAGCCAATGCTTCCCAATGTATGATATTTTCTTATTCCTTTTTAGTAAATGCAGTTTGGAGCAAATCATTTTATATTCCCGCTTTATCAAATTTTTACACGCTCCAGCACTTTTGGTATAAGAGTATGATAAGTTTGCTCAACATCTAGAGTGACTTGAGAGCGCACTTCTTATTATACTGATCGATTCACTTTCAGAGTCACTTCCTGAATCGATCTAAGCTTGTCTGCCCGTCTCTCCATCTTGTGTTTAAACAAAAATTGCAATTTTTGAGAAACTTAATACATAAACGAGTCCTGGTGTATAGACGAACGTTTGAAAATCTTTTGGATCCGACTACTTTTACGATCATTTTCCATATAAAGCGTTATTTAGAAAGTCGTTATATGAATAATTGTATTAAGCGAAGTGGTGTCGAATATTTAACGATAATGCTTTTACTTGTTTTAATTGAAAAATATGTATGTCAAAATCACAATTGGAATGTCGCAAACAATTATATCGATTTCGTTACTCATTTTGAAGGAGAGCATGTGCTTAATACGGTTTCAATCCGCTGCTTCTTTTAACGTTTTTAATATAGCACAGTTTACACAAATAAAATCAGTTCTCCCCTCATAGGGTATAATTCAGAACATAGAACTTAAGTACACTTACTTTCATTAATTGTCGTTTGCATAACATTATTATAGTCTACGACATTTGGCGTAAAGGTATGTTAAGTTCGTGCGTATAAACACGCGCAACGATGTAAAGGATGACACAAATTTTTGTTATAGCAATCGATTTAGAATCCTTCTCCGCATAACTTTGACTTTGTCTGTCCGCCTGTCCCCGTGATGTCTTTTTGTATTCTATCTATAGCTTTCGATATATTTTGATAAAATTCAATACAGTGACACATCTTGCCACAAGGACAAACCCTATTGGAAATAGCTCAAAGTGATCACTATGCACCACCACTCCTCCTACAAACCCATTATATTGAAAAACACGTTATATGAAAAAGATTTCCAATTTACACAATTTCTTAACGTAAACCGCTGAGCATTTCGACATACAAAATTAATAAAAAAAATGTTGGATCTGATAAGCCAATTTGGTCATATATATAATAACTCCTACGAGCGGTATGCATTTATATAGCAACAACGTCTAATTTTCAGTACTTGATGATATACACTGGTGCAGAGTAGTAAACGGATATAAAAATTAACTGCACGAAATTCGGAACACATAGATTTATTTATCATTGCGGACCCCATCTTACGTAAAGCTCCTCATGAAAACAGGGTATAATTTTTGCATTTTCACTACAGAAATAAATAAAGATTTGCATTGGAGGAAATCGGGCTATTTCTCGCTATAATCATTCACTTGTTTGTATATTTCTTACCAAAAAATTTAATTGCTTTAAGATAGTTGCAGGTTTTTAAACTAAAAAGATTGACGCAAAGTGTTGCGGATAATTTTGTCATAATTCCGCATTAAGTAAATGGTGAACAACAACTTTTTATATATCGGTTTTTTACAATGCTGTTATTAATCCATTAAGTGTTTGCAAAATTTTGATCACTTTTTCACTTAAAAAAGACATTTATTGTGGAGAATTGGTTTCCATCATCTTCTACAACATTTTACAATATTTTTGGCAACATGACGATATCATGTCGAAAGAATTTATATTGATTTGGCAGCGATCCAATCATCCATCCATTCTCGCTCTGCTTCAACTTTGCGGAACTGCGTGCCAGCCAAGCATGCTGCACCGATCTGAGCAAGTAGTAGTTACGAGGCGCCATGTCTGGTGGGTACGTTGCGTGTGGCAGATCGTTACATTCCAGCTTCGGCGATGTATCCTGGACAACTCTTGCGCCAAAATGGCATTTTCAGTTAATTTACGTCGCCACTTTTAAACGATTAACACCAACACCGATAGTTGGAATATAATAGAGCAGCATCACCATAAGCCTCTGAAGGCGTTTGATGGGCTTCGGCAGCAGATTTCTTCAAATAAACAAGGAAAGTAATGAATTCGGAAGAAGAAGAATATTGAGCGGTCCATGATTAGCGTCGGCGTAGGCTGAATAAATCAATAACATTAAGTGGAAAACTGTTAGTTTATGTAGAGAAAGGTCAAAAACCATCGAATTCAACCATTATGTGCACTGGTATACCTCTCTCTCTTTATCATTGCTACCTGTACAAGTCGCCGATCAAAAGGTTTGCAAACATGTAATATTTAGTGTAGTGTTAGCTAATTTTATATATGACGTTAATTATTGTATGAAATTAATTTATTTACTTTTTATTTTATTTATTTAGTTATGTTGTTTTATTATTTTGTTGGCATTTAATAAATATTATAACAATAATTCTTAATTAATTAATTAATTAATTAAATACAAAAAGCTTTTGAAAAGAAAAACGAATCTAATAATAAAAAAAAAGGATTTATAAAATCTGCTCTGAACTTTTCCTTATTCATTAAGTTCGTAAGATATCAAAGTGTCGATTAAGTCAACCGCAGCAAAGGAAAATTTCCACAAATTTTTACTATGAAAAAGTTGAAAAAAAAAACAAAAAAGTAGGTTGCAATTGTGCAATATATTCACAATTATATCCCAATATTTTACTAGTAATTGCAATCGTTCCCATCCACCAAACACATACACAATTAAAATGAACGCGAATAAATTGTACTTAGGCAAGTGTACTCGAATATAAAAAAAACACACACACTCCAATATATTCGCATCATATATAAAATGTATAACATATGCAAGGTTATGTTTCCTTTATTCTTTAAAAATGCGTCCGCCTCTGCTTCATACCAATTCCGTGCAACTCATACAAGTCAAACCAAAAACAAGCATAAAACCTTTTAGTCTGAAAGTCATTGCAACCTTTTTGTCTTTTCGTTTTGTTTTAAAGTCTTTCGAACTGTTGTGCTCCCTATTTATAAATATATTTTTATAATGAATGCACTGCACTACTGGTCGTACCAACCTCGCATATTACATCACTTGATTGTAAAATAGGGGTTTAAGTACAACTATAAATACTGATGTAGTTTGTATGGAGCATGCAACCAACCCCTATATATTTTATAGCAACTATATGTACATGCAAACATACAAATGATGAGAATTAACATAAATGAGAGAAGATTGACGAATGAACGGCGAGAATTTGGTAAACGCCTCAGTACGTGACTCCCTCATTTTTCCTAAGCACACAAACCGAAGCATGTAAGCGTACAGTGAGAACCTACACAACGCACTTAATAATGCAAAAGGCTGTTGCAGAAAAGGAACAGCTGATGACAATGATGATGCATTTCATATGCGAACAGCATAAGAAGCTCCTTATACCGTACAACTTTTTAAATGTTTGTTTCTGTCTCCTCTTCCTTCTTGATTATTGCATAATTTGTTTATTTGTTGGAAGTCGGTTGACCAGAGCAAAAGGCATTTTTGAGTAAATCAAAAAAAAAACAAGGAAAATTTTAAAATTTCCTTGACACTTAGGTAGCCATGAAGTTATTTTTTTTTTTTTTTTTTTTTTTTTAGTTAATATTCAAATTTTGTGAAAAGTTATTTTATGCTTTTGATATTTTATTTTAAGGCCACTTATTGAAAATAAGTTCGTTTTGCACTCTGCCTGCCAAATGAAAAGTTTATTTATTCCCCCTTTCGTTGCCGACTTGTCTAAAAATTCATAAATCTATGTAGGATGATGATGACTTGTTAACATTTCAAGTACAATTCTCAAGTATATGGTGTGTAGTAAGTTTCCCAGTTGTTATTACCTTCTAGTCTCAACTTACGTCATAATTTGAAAATTGAACTTTTCCACTTTAGTTTCTTTCTCTATGAAGGAGTTCGTGTGGAAATTCTTAGTCACTGAAAACAAATCATCATTTTTCTGCAAACAAACCAAACACAAACAAATAAAAATTATAGAGAAACTTGGTTGGAAAACTCATCCACTCAATCACTCTACCCGTCTCTGTTCGGCGCATAGCAGTCAATATCCATTGAACTAACAAACAATTCAAGTAAGTATTTGCCTCTACATACGAGTATGTATGTTGAATAAATCGTCAATGAATGGTTAGGTGGTAATTTTTATGCTAATGAGCGCATCTGTGAGCGAGTATTGAAATGACGGCAAACTTTAAATTTGTTTAAAAATCTAGCTATGGTTTATAATTAATTCCCATGCCACAAACTATAAGAGTTTCTTGAAAACAAATGAAAGTCCCTCAGTGGGGACTTGATTGTCATTTTTCCAGTTTAGCATTCCATTGTGTTGAGTAAGTGACAGTTGAAAAAATGTTAAACCTTTTAACTTATAAATCTTTTATTTAATTACACAGTTGAATGTTACAAATATATCAAGAAGACTTTCTCTTAAATTTCTCCCAAAGGATTGTCCAGCCATGGATAAACTTCTGGGCAGCTGTCACAACATGTCATGTAACGTGTTTCCCCAGTTAAAGTCTTCTCTAAAGCACATGTTGTCGGTTGACAGGGCACTTTCGGCTTTTTAAAGCATCCTTTGAAAGGTCTTCCCAAAGAAGGATGTTTTAAGTATTGTATAACTTGACTAGGTGTGACCAAATATACATCATGCAGAGAATTGGCATATTCTAAAAACCTACGAACGAAAATTAATATCTGAACAGTAGTTACAAGTTTTTTGCTTTAACTTACTTGCGAAAAGCTTTTAAATAATTATTTCCGCGACTAAACCAAGCAGCGTGTAAATACATGCCAAAGGGTGCCCGGTTACCCTCGTAATGCCTTAGAAAATTCTTTTTTATCCACTCGAACAAAGCGTCAACATCGTCTTTGGGTAAAAATATGCAACCGTCTATCATGGAGCAGCTGTAACCCTCTACATCTGTCCACATTACCATAGGATTAACCCACAAACCGGGTAAAGAAGCGGTCGGACACGGTCCAATCTGGCAATCTTGCACGGACAAATAGTCCAAAGTGTAGGGCCACATGGCTGGATCTTTGTACATTTGAGTAGGCCAAGAGCTGTCATACAGCAGACCTAAGCTCTTGGCTACTACGAAAGATGTATTACCAGCTGCTTGGAGGAAAGGTAAACGCATACCCCTTATATGTTTACGATTAATTTTCGCAAAGCGTTCCAAAATCACAATTTGTTGACCAAATTCACGCATCATTAAATTCTCGTTCGCGTTGCGCCAGTACTCTGTACCGTTGCCATGAGTAATGGAATGCAAAGCTATTTCATGTCCCTCATTATAGAGAGCATTCACTTTTGCATAATCGGTATAGTCATGGGAAACGTAAAATGTACCCTTCGCCTCACAACGATCTGGATTATACAGATTGGCGAATATCTGTTGATATTGTTCGTAGTTGAGAGCAGTAACGGCATCATCAAAGGTTACAGTGATAAACTATATATATATATATATATATATATATATATAAATCGGTAATAAATTCATCTCAGCAGATTATTCTATGATTTATGTCTAACCAACCTGGGGAATTTCTTTTTCATGTCCTTTATATGCAGACTTCGGTAGAGTTAAGCCGGAACAGCGACACATTGGCGGTAAACAGATTCTCGTGCTACATATTTTAGCTCGTTCAGCATCCACGTATATTGGAGTCTGGTAAGCGGCTTCAGCCGTAACCAATAGCGTGTAGGTTAACAATGATGTTATGGCAATGCTTAACATTTTTAAAAGTAGACCTATTTTAGACGAAGGGGTTTTGCTTTTATACGCTTGCAAGATTCATTCGTTATCTTATCACTTGTTGTTTATTTATTTATGAAAACATTTTCACTTATTGTTTTCTCATGACTAGATAAATGATGCGATATATATCGAATTGATAATTTTTGGGAAGAAGACGAGAGTAATCTTCGCATTCCATCTAAGAAGTTTCGGAAATTGCATCAAAGAAATTATCAAAATTAATAGATTTTCTGTAAAAAGTAATATCTCCGAGAATCACTGAAACTAAAGTGATTTTTCGCAATTTATATAAAATAAGTGAAAGAATTTATCAGTACCTGGCTCTCTATATATGTAAGTACAAGCTTTATTTTATATAAAAAAAAATTTTTTTTTTTTAAATGGAACTCTGGAAGCTCTCGTAAACCATTTATATTTTTCTTTTTTTTTGGCCTCTTTCACCTTAGCGTTTGAGGTCCCAATTTTGCATATAGAACTAGAAACTTGTTCTGAAAATTCAACACAGAATTTAGTGAGTACCGAGAAATCTTGTCAGAGAACATTTAGAAAAACAAAATCAATTTCAATTACAGTTTTCCGTCGGAATCTGCTATAGATTCGGCAAATTTTAATTTCTTCCTAGAGAATTTTAGTTTGAAGATTCGATTAACATTTTACGGCAATTTGAGGAAGGTGGAGATGGGAGCCAACGATACGTTGGATTCGCAAATATGGTTCCCAAACAAACGCATTAATTGCTTCAACAATTACAGGTAAAGAAATTTTTATATCATCTATAATTTATAAGGTCTGCCTCGTACAATTGGTTTAACGTCTTTGAACACTTCTTTTATTGACGTAGCAGGATTGTGTTTAACATTTTTCCAACTTCAACGGTCTTTGATGTGCACAAGCTAGATAATGCCCTCAGCATACCTCTAGAACTATGTTCGCAACATGGATTTCGGCCATTTCGTACTGCACTGTTTTACATAATTTTCCAGTAAAAAAATAAATAAAAAAATTGGTAAGACGATACTATGTTCATTATGCCCTACCCCGTTTGTGATACAAAGATATATGAAGTTCATGTGGATGCATGCAACACCCAGTAGGACTTGAGGATGCACTTCTTCTATTATATTGATCTGAAGTGATCTAATTTCGTCTGTCCGTCCGTCCGTCTTCCCTTTTTTTGTTCAATCTATAGGTCACAATTTTTTGAGATACTTTGATAAAAATTGGTATCCTGGCACGTTTTGGACCAGGGATGAACTAGCTATTGCAAACGGTCCGAATCGCACCGCTTTTTCTATATATGTGTCTGGGATGGTGTGCGATATCTAATGCTGGGTCGTGGCCCTCTATAGTATTATTAATAGATTTAGTATTAGTTATAAAGCACTTTCTATGGCTATCCATAATATGCTTATGCATAGACAATGAATGCTATAACATACACGATGATACAAATCGGCTTTTTCCACTAATTATTATTAGCACATTTAAGTTACATAAAATTATTTGAAGACCAATTCGTTACAACATTTGGATGTTATAGTATTCAAGTCACTACGCATCGCACTGACAACAAATGTCATTAGCATTCAACCAATATTTGCTTAGGACGATGCTTAAGGTAATAGGGCCGCGAAGCATCCGCTTTGGCCCACAGTTCTTTCTTTAAATTATCTTTTTTGTAGCTTCTAACGGCTCTAAATTGGACCAACACATACAGCATTACAGATAAGAGGTGCGGCGCTTCATCGAACCGCAATTAAAGAAACATAAGTTGTTGTTGTAAATAAACTAATTTGCAAACGGCATTCCGATAGGTTAGAGTTTTGCTAACTTGAAAACTAATTACGTTTGATGAGATTATTTAAGGCAGACTTTTGAATAGAAAAATTTCGCTGCTTCAGAATGTATGCTGCATCAAAATGTGATTTATGCATATCTTGTCAAAAAAATGTCCTTTTAAGCTTTGAACTGCTGTCCAGTGCCAGTCTTGTCTCCGTTTGTTCTTTTTTCTTTATTTTTTTTTGGTTTCATGAAATTATACAAAAGAGAAAATAATTCACTAAAAATGTAAATTAATTGACTTGCTTTTCTCTGCTTTCAAGGCATGTCCTTAGCAGGACGTGCTGTTTCGTATGAAGCAGTAGATATATGCGAGACAAATGGAAAAAATTTAAATTCATATACAAATAACTAAAAGTTGAGGTCACGTTTCACGGTAGCATGTTTAGCATGCAACATGCAATGACTTCTGTGTGAATAGATGAAAAATAACAAGGTTTACATTGAAAATATAAAATAGAAAAAAATAAAAGAATGGAAGACGTGTGACAAGGCATTTGTTAAATTAAAGGTAAGAATTTCAATATTGTCCATAACTTGGATATTGCTTGTGAGGATACTCTTGCTCGCAAATGATGGAAGGCTTTTAATTTCCGTTTAAAATTTCAATGCGATTTCGTCGTTCGCCTATATTGTAATGCCAACGACATTGATGGATTCAGGGGGAATATGGTTTTTTTTCTTTTTTTTCCAATCGTTATTTACTTTAGATGTTCAAACACGAAAACGTCCCCTAATATGATTTCCTGCAACTCATTTTAATTTCTGTCATTTATTTGTACAACACTGCAGTGCATATGCAATGTATGCAACATCAGCATCAACACCAACATCATCAATATTCTATGTACACTTCTTTCAACTCTCAACCCAGTCCATGGACAGGTTTCTTTATGTACTTGGCCTTTAGGTTTTTGTTATGCACGGCTTGCAAAAGACATAGGCGTTCTTTTTGAACTTTTCTCATCCTCTCTCTCTCTGTCCTCCTTTGATTTTATATGTTTTTATAGTAAACTGTTCGGTTGCTCGGTTGCTTACCTTAATATTTATTGGATAGTACGAGCGTACGAGCTGATGGCGTATGAATGTAAGTTAATTAACTGTGTGAAAATCGTTAAGGGAAGGCAAACATAGGTAGAATATAGTAAACAAAAGTAAACCTTACGGCTAGAAATAATTTTTAGTCGTTTATCAAGTGACACAAATTGACACTATCACCGCACAAATATCACATATATATATATATATAGCTTCCGGTTATTATAGCCGTCTAGCTTATTGTTAACCGTAGTGCTTAGAGCCTTACGAGAGAATGATGTATTTTAATAAAATGTTGACGTGCAGCAAATTTAAAAAATCGAACGTTGCAATATGAACAATCAAATAATATTATTTTCGCAATCGGAGAAATTTAAAGGCAGCATAAGATAAGATGGTTTTAGTAACGCTTAGACACTTTCCGAAGTTTGACTCTTTAGTAATCAAATCTATAATCATTTTCCTGTACGGCGCATAACAGTTCAGTTTCTGTATCCTACACAACTTATGATACTTGTTTTATTAAATTCATGTGGATCTATATGCAGCAGACAGAAGGACTTAAGATTGACTCGATTTTTTATTACTTTTTATTTTTGTCTATCTGTCCGTCTTTTGTTGGGTTCAATCTGCAAATTCGCAAGTTTCGCGATATTTTAACCAAATTTAAGAACATTGATGGGTATTGCCGTAAGGACGAACGTTATTGGCAGGGGATTGGGCACTTTACTATGCGTTATTTTAAAAAAATCTTTACATGAAAAACATTTGTAATATGAAAAATTTTTTGACAAAAGTCGCAATAAGTAGTATTCCGCCCTTGGATAGAAAGGGCCAATTTTTTGGAAACTTGCCCATACAGCAACTCTACAAAACAAGTAGGCCTTTAGAACGCAAAACTAATATAAAATAAATAACATAATTGATCGAAAACAGTAATTTGATATAAAAGTGAATTGTCGCAAATAAGGGCGACGGAGGGTTTTCTTTTGATACAAGTGGTGGCCTCAGGAAAAACAAAACGTATACATAGCAACAAAGTCTAATTTTTATTATGCGAATAAATTTGAAGGATAATATCAGCTTTGGCGAAAAAAAAAAAAATCGGACTACATATGGGTTAGGTTAGTTTATACGTTGAACTCCCTGCCCCATTCAAAAGTCCCCGTGAAAACTATACCTTTACGCGAAAAAAAGTATTAATATGGTATTTGTCTTCTTTGAGGTGAATTAGCTTAGGGTATTTAATGATCGACCTCACTCGACTTTGCGCATTTCCCTTATTCGCTTTTTAAACACTTTATTGACATGACGTAGGGTATTGGCACGTGTTCCAGGGGCTACTAAAAAGTTTTCGTTTGCATTTTCTTTCTTAATTTTATTATTATTCGCAGAAAAATGTGCATTAGAAGTCAACAGGGTAAACATATTCTCAATCATCGTGAGCACGTCCCATAAGTAAGCTTCCGGAAAGCTCAAATTGCAATGATTGAGATAGAAAGTAAAGCATTTACTTATGTGCTCGCGCCATAGAAGGCAAAAACATTGAAAAGTAGAAGTTTTAATAAATTTTCTTGAAAATCCAAGAAATAATAATGAATGACGCTTTAATGTCTGACTTGTTACGATGACTGATATGTGAAAAATGAAAATGGCTTTGAGCAGTTGATTGATGCGTTCACAGTTAAGAAAGAAATTTTGAATTTTACAAGAAGAAGAAGTTGATGGTATACATCCTATCAAGAGAGTATCAAAAATCGCCTCAATCTTCGAAAGTTAATTTACGTCTGAGCTCATAGAAAATTAGGTTATCGAAACGGTCACTAAGTCAATTAGATGATGAAAGGTATTCGTGTTAGTTGCAGTACTAATAGTAGGGTGTGACAAAATAATGGCGAAACGAGTTTATATGAAACTTTTCTATAGTTACTTTTGTTCTTGAAAATACCGGAAATTTTATGAAAGACCTACGGGTATATTTTTATATCCCAATCGAGGATAACACGAAGCTATCAGCGATTAAGGGTTTCCTACGTGCTGACGTATCAATAAAATCCGTACGACGGCTTTGGAAAATGCTTTAGCTCGAACGAAAGAGTTCGGGATATAAATATATTTTGAGAACTTGTTCATGGGGTTTGATCTCGATCGGAGGAAGTTTCTCACACTATTCTGTTCTGAAGCCATCGACCACCATATTGCTCAACTTACCATAGCCTTTGTTTCCTTAAAGAAAAATAGTAAGCCGGAGCCCAAACCACCAATCTCATCTAAAAAGATAAAGACCGACAACGTAGACTTCCTGAACTTTAACAGATTAACTGAAACGTTAGCACAGATGCAGATTTTATTTAAGTCGATCTTATTTAAAAAAACTATGAAACTTTTGAGGACAAAATCCAATTTGGTAGTACATCCTCAACATGAGTTACACAGTCCACACGTTCTTTCATAAAACCTTGTAAAAATCTTTCGGAAACGGCTTTATGCTAAGATGCACTCAGGCAATATAATATCGTAAGCCAAGCTTTCAAATATATTCTTTAACACCTTGCTCAGTTTTGGATCTTTCGCCCCCTTTTATATGAAGTAGGTCTGCCTGGAGAACGTAATGCAAGTCTGGCTGCCGCACGTAAGTTAATAAGTGAACCAACTATTTTCCACGGGATTTTCGTCATAAATTACTAAAAACTAGATTTTATTCCCATATAAAATCCTTCTAAAAAACGAATAAAAGAAGGCGTGATGGTTGGGCTATTCCATTTTTCTACGTACTGTAGGATGTTCCATAGAATTTGCGTTGAAACCTTTATCTTTGTACCATATGTAGTTTATGAGTAATGAGCAAAAAAATTACAAAGGTATAGGTGTTCTCAGCTTATGTTATACTGTAGCCTGGTTTTCTGGCTGAATTAATCCATTTTCAATATCAACCCGCCCGCAAGCAATAATAATGTTTTTGCTAAACTTGAATTCGATATCTTAACATTCGTTACAAGGAGACCTTTCACCATAGACTTTACACAACCTTACCAGGCAAACATTCGGACGGACAGACATGTGTCGAACATTTCAAAATTTATAACATGAAGGCAAGAATATATGTACCTTAAAATGCCCCTGAATCTTCCTTCTTGCGCGTGTTGAAAACATTTTGATAAAGTGAATGTACAAAAACATAATAACAAGCCAGCAATGATAGATAATAAACGAATCAGTCTTTCCGATATTCACTTAATTTAGTTTTTGACAATCTACAAGACAGGCTTTTGTACTGGTTAGAGTGTGTTTTGATGATGCCTTTTTTTCTTTATTTCAATCTCGAAGTATCTGAACAGAACCAAACAGATAACCTTTCAATTTTATTAATTCTTTTTGAAATTATAAAAAACCTCAATTATAAAGAAGAAGACATGAAAGGAAGGTGACCAGAAATTTTTGGTACGCACTTTATCGAAATTAGTTTCAGCAGATAACGGGACTTTGCTCTTCTTCGCCTCATACGTGCTGTGTTTTATTTTTTACAGTGGCTGCGTTTTATTCTCTTTCTTTACTTTTGGTATTCCTTCTCTTTCCATAAGTAAGTAAGAAGGAAACGGGTAAAAACGGGAATGTTTGGTCACCTCACTTAGAAATGCTTATAAAATACCTTCGGCACGTATTTACAGTTGATGCCCTGTCATGTGCGCGTCAAACGAGCGCACTTAACACACATATATGTGAATGTATGAGGTTTTCTTTTCTAAAAATAATTTAAAAAATAAAAAATTGGGAAAAAACTAAAAAGAAAAATGAAAAAGAAAGAAAATCATAATAATTCACGCAAAGCATGATTCGTGACTGTTTCGTTTTCTTATTTTTATTTTCATTTTTTATTTTAAAAGTTAAAGAAGAAAGTTGTGGATAGGTTGGTTGAAATAATTGGTTGAAGTGCATAAGCGAAATAAAATAAAAATTTTAAAAAATAAAGTAAAAAAAAAAACAATAAAAAAGAATTTAATTCATATAAATTCGAAGCGCCCGAGCAGGGACTTGAACCCTGGACCCTTGGATTAAAAGTCCAATGCTCTACCGACTGAGCTACCCGGGCGTTAAACAAACCTCAACTCTTGCTTATAAAGTAATAAGGTATTAATATATTAAACGTCTCTTCTTAAAATAGATTCTTATTTAATTCTAGAAAAAAAAAAAAAGAAAAAAAAACTTACTTTGTTTTAATGTTTCTTCTTTTTCATTATTACTTTTTTCTCTTCATAGTTGCCTGCCTCTTTGTTGTTTTTTGATTGCTTTGGAAACTATTGTAACGAAAAAAAAAAAAAAAAAATTAAAAAATATTGACTTATTCTTGGTTTGTGTACACGTTGAACTGGCTTGTCTGCCTTAACCAGAGATACTCCTCTCAAATGCATGCAATGAAAAGTTTTCTTCTTTTCCCATTTTTGTTTTTTTTGTTTTTTTTTTGTTTCATTTTATGAAAATTAATAACAATAAACAACACAAACAATTGATAAATAAATTCAAATCTTAAGATTATGGTTTTCATCAATTCAGTTGAGAAAACCACTATAACCACCGCAACCACATTCGGAAGTAACTGCTGAAATTGTTTCTTTTCAATGCGATGATGAAGAAGAAGCATTATTCTTCTCTTCTACTGCGTATGCTGTGTATTGAATGTTTGAATAGAACTGAAGAGGAAATCAAGAAATGCAAATGATTATTTGTGCAAAACGACAACAACAATAAATAGAGAGAAATTTACACAATAGACATTATTTATAAAAGTACGCGCTGTTAACAATTGTTGAGATGTTGATTAAACTTCAGTTACACGTTTAATATTTAGATTGTTTTGCAATGAAGAACGACAAATTCCTTCTTCTTGCCTTTATCTGTATCAGTACCGGGGTATATCAACTGCTTCATAAAGCATGCGTTATCAGGAAAATATGCAAAAGTTGAATATTCGCAAATAATATATATTTTTATTCTCGATCTGCTTAGGTTATATATTCGACCAAGTCTACGTACTTTTTAAAGTCCTATCATATCTTTTTACCATATGATCGCCAACATATCTTAGACTTTCTCTTCGCTCTTTGCGGTGTCTTTCTGCATATATATATATAGAGATGTATCCGCTCACGTTTTCTTATCCACATGGTTTGCTGTCTAATTAGCTTCCTCTTTATCAGAGACATTTTATATGTGTTGGACTTGTGCACTTTTAAGTGTACAATTAGGTCCGGACCTTTATCTTTTCAGTTCTATAATTTTCTTCTTTGCCAATCTGACTTTGCTTATGTTCAATTTTCTATATCTCCAACTATCCATAGGTTCGTCCTGCTATCTATTCTACTTTCTATATGTTGAGCTTTTCGGTTCTCCGAGTACTTCCAGTATTTAATTATCAACACGAAACCTTCTAATCGGTTGAATGAAATCAAAATTTAGTTTTATGGCAGGCAATGTCTTTTCCGATATTTTTATCGTATCTTTTAAGACACGAAAGAAAAAATAAACGGAAATAGTGGGACATGGGATAAATTCCATCCACACGTGCATCTTAGACTTGACGATGGGTAAGTAAGATTCGTCTTAAAGGATATAGAGTCTGCACATTTGTTTTCTGTTTCTCTTGTGTGTGTGTGTGTTTTTTTTTTTTTATTTTTTCTTATTTCTTAAAATATGAGTTATGCTTAAGATCTATTTGCTAAAAGAAAAGAAATTGTTTTTCTTAGACTTTGCTTAATTGAAATAATTGCTTGCCTGCGCAAATAAAAGGATTAAAAGTTAGGTTTCAATTGTGTTTTAATAACGAATAAATGACAAAGAGATTAAAAACTTCTAAATATGTATTCTAAATATATATACATATTAAACAATTTGTTAACGTTCATGGAAAGGATGCCCATTAAGCCTGAAAACCCCAAATTTTCCGAACTGCTGGTCAGTATTAACAAAACAATTGATTTGACTTTAAATAGAGTAATTTTTAAATGATTGTTCACTTTTAATGAGCGTTAAGTCATGTGATGACTGCGCAACGACCGATTTGTCGTTATCCGTTAATATTTTTCGTATATCAATTTTTGCAATTCAATTACTAATAATCTCGACGATGATATCATGAGAGGTCTGACGCGAGACAGACCTTTTGCGATTTGTGAATATTGCAAGCGCAACAACAAATCTCAACGCTTGCTGTAGCAGCGGTTGTAATAAACAAGTGTGGGAATTACATTTGTCTTATCTTTGACTTTCATAGCCGGCATTTTTGTAATTTTTTTTGCTTGTGCTTTTTGTAATTTAACGACCTTGCTTTACAACATAGTTTATATTGGCGAGTTTTGCTACGACGACTGCTCCGGAATATCAAATTTAGTACAAAATCATTAATGCTCTGCTAAGAAAACACCTAGTTTTCGCTTATGATTAGTGATCGGTCACAATGGCAGCTATATATGGCTACAGGTTTGAATGTTGAATCCTTGATTAGTCATCGCAAATAAAAATATATTTTCTAGATGTGTGATCGACTCAGGTATTTTTTAGACCAGGCTTTAGATCAATGTATTTTATAAAAAATTATAGATTTTCGTTTATTATAAGCAAGTCCTTAAATGGCCTATAATTCCTTTCTCGTTTAGATTCCTGGTAACGTTTGTCTCCAGTTTTAAATAAACATCCATTCTACTATTTCTAAGTTAACGGTTTTGTACACTGTGGGGAAATTTGTTGCCAAATTTTGAAACCTAACGTGCAATTATCAATTTTCATCTTATTTCTTTGTTTCGGTCCCATCGCACTGGCCCAAAGTTTATTATATCAGAGATTTGTTATACAGAAGCACTGGCCCAAAGTTTATTATATCAGAGATTTGTTATACAGATGACATAGTGCATGTACTTTGATGAGCGAAATCTATTGGTGAAGATGATAAAGTAATGCTAAGTATCAATGTCCACAACGGTTAAATTCGATGATTTTAGCCTTTTTCTAGATAAAATAACAGTTTTCCATTTAGTCTGATTGAGTTATTCAATACTTACAGACGCTAATCATGGAACGCTCGAAATTGCTTTTTCGACATTCATTTGTTGTTTGATTTGAAGAAATCTGCTGTCAAAGCCTATTAAACACTTTTGCAAGTTCATGATGATGCTGCTGCTCCATCATATCCCAATTAGCGGCTTTGGTTTAACGGTTTAAAAGTGGTAATTCTGATGGTAATGGCAAAGAACAGTCTGGAGGACCCAAAAAGTTCAAAGGCCGTGAGTCGCAAGACCTATTGGCCGAAAATCCACCACAAGTTCCCGAATAGCTCCCGAATAACTTAGCAGTTCATGAATCGACTGATTCTAGATGTTTACATGCGATAGGAAAGATCGAAGAAGAGAGAAAGTGGCTAGCATACGACTTGAGGCTAAGTTGGAAATGATCTATAAATCATGCGGATAAAGTTTCACCAGCGAACGGCATGGAATGGAAGGAAAACTTGCATTTGTAAAGAATAGCTAATACGACTATTAAAGCTCTTTCCAGACTTTATTTATTTACCTAAATTTTTGAAGCTGTGAATGCTCCAAAAAAAGATGACAGACGCACGGACAAAGTTAAAATAAAAAATAGAATTATCTTATATTACATTATATGGCAGAAGCGCTTTTCTGTGTTACACGACCCGAACGAGAAAAGTAGCATATACTAATCGCTCGACAATACACGCACATGATCAAGTGATTTTTTGAGAACTTATGTATTCTTATTTCTATTTGTATACATACAAGCAGTGGCTAAAACATTACTTCTTGAATGTTACAGACGCACACACTTATAATCTCGTACACTTATAGATAGCAAATTTTTTTATTTACATATATTAGTATGAGCTGATTGCACGTATTTTCAAAATTCGTGACACTCGATGCAAGGGTACTCGCACAAACTAAATTACGGAAGTAGAGTGAAAATGAGCAGAATTTGCTGCAATTTGCGGCAAGAACTCTTCCTTCCACGTCTTGTAGCTTCTAATACTTAAGTGTTGTACAATATTTTATGTTAACAAGCATACAATAAATAGAACTGAATTTTTTTTTTAAATGACTTAGAACAGGTTGGGTATCTGAGATTCGTTTCAAGGCGAGTTTTTGTCGTATTTTTCAGCCTTTAATGTGTCAGCAGGTGGCGACTTGACACCCTTCTCAGCGTGTGTGCACACCATTTGACTTTCTGGGAAAGTTTTAGGAAATTTTTTTTTTTTTTCCTTCTTTGGCTTGACATGAATGAATGTTATTGCAACATGTAAAAGTAACATAATAAATGTCAGTAATTTTCGTTAATAATTTTTGACATTTATGTTGTCGTTTACTTTCGGAAAAAAATGATGATTCTTTTTTATTTCGCGAAATTTTCTCTGTCTTATTACATTACGGGTATTTCTTTTTAGTCTACTTTTAAAAATTTTCTAAAAGGGGAAAAAATATTTGGAGGATTGCGGAGAATAAAAAATTTGTCAAATTGTTTGCAGTTAGATTTTGAATTTCATACATGAAATTATTTGATTAAAGCAACCGTGTAAAGCATAGCACCATGTTGAACGACCACGATGTGCTTGCTTTTTTCCTTACTTCCTTACTTTGTCGAAAGCTCTGCAGTTTGGGAAATGGAAAAAAATTTGTCTTAAGTTCAATTTTTGCAAAAAAAAAAAAAATTATTCGCCGAATCTCAGAAAACAAGACACGATTGAATAAAGTTACCAGGCAGCAGCTTTAAGCTGGAAACTCAGCCAATGTAACCGAACAGACACCAAACCTCACTAGTGGAGCCTCTTTCTTTTTCCGTTTTGAAAACATAATTGAAGATATTAGGAAATATTTAAAACAGATGGAGACTTTATCTCAATCAGTTCACGATAAATATACGCAGAACTGGGTAAAAAGCAAGTTTGGTTGTATGAGAAGCGAGGCGAAAATAAATTTTGAATAATGAATTATTTTGTACATGAATTTAATAATTATATAGAAAGGGAGGATTTATTTTTATGCTCTAAAGCATGTGTGATGCAGGCGCATATGAAGTTTGTAAGGTTATAAGCAACACCCAGAAGAACTTAAAATACATTTATATTATTTTATTACATCGATCGATTCACAATTACTTTTTCAATCGATACAGGCTTGTCTGTCCGGTTGCCCGTCGTCTTATCCGTTTCCATATGTTCATCCTATAGGTCGTAATTTTGTCGATATTTCGATGAAATTTATTGCACCGACATGTTTTGGTTCAAGGAAAAATTCTATTGAGCGTTGCCCGGAACTGACGATTTTTCGATCACCTTTTTTTGTATATAACAACTTATTAGTTGGACGGTATAGGGTATTTAATGGTGGTCCGTTACCCACTACAGTTTTTTTACTTGTTTTGAATTAGTCAGAGTCGACGCAAGAGCATTTGAATTTTTAAGTGCAATAAGAGATTGAGAAATTAATTAATTAAACAAAGTAAACTCCGGCCACAAGGGTTAGTTGAAAATTGCATTAAAATGTTTGGGAGCAACATTGATTTTGAAAGACAAAGCGCAGTTTTCTATTTTAAGCAATTAAACAATAAAACGTCATGTAGTTGCAGCTAAGACGGCTTTTACATCATCAGTGGAAGTGTCAGGCAATAAATTTCGAGACAAATGGCAAACGAATTAGCACTTGACGTTATTACTGGGGCAAATAGGAACAAATGTTGAAGCAACGAATTTTATTTATTCAAAAGAACAATTTACTAACTCCAGAGAGACTACTTAGGGTGAGCAAAGGAAGTGTCAATAACTTGGGTGTAGGTATATTGCTTAAGATCGGCAAGAGAAGCAATCCTTGTAGCGTGCGTTGGCCTTAAAAAAATATCTTGCGCAGTAGTCTTATTAGCTTGAGCTTTAATCTCAGCATAACATTGCAAGGCATTAAGGAAGAGTCAAAAAAAGCCCCCCTTGAGATGCTTGAGATCAGTAAGAGAAAGCATCCTTGCGACAGTACATAAATAACTGGCTTTTAAACTATAATTTTAATAGTTTTTGTAGCTGTAGTCTTAAGTCTGAGTTTACAGTTTAGAAGAGTCTGGAGAATTAGATATTATTAACTGACTAGACGAAGGGAAGACCATCAGATACAATGAACTCGGAGAGCTAAGAAAGCAGAGAGCAATGGAAGCAATTACAAGGATCTAAAGTGATACTTACTATGTAGAAAAAGAGACGTCTGCTAGATTCAAAGAATACAGAGAACAAGCAGCTGCAATAGGTAGAAGGGCTTTAAATGGTGCTCGTAGACCGTTTTACGAGTGGGTTGTTAACGTGATACACACAAGCCGGAGCGCTCGCAATCGTCGAAAATTGTTTGGCATTTTTCATTTTTATTAGACAGTTTCGATAACTGTTCCCATACCTCTGAGAGTCTTGTTATGGTTTGTATAAAAAGTATGTAGGAATGAATACCGAAATTTTAATCTGCAAAGAGAGAGAGAGAGAGAGAGAGAGAGTCCTTTCGATTATGCCGCCATAATCGATGGTCATAATGTACACCTTATGTGATGATCAACCAGGATCCGCTTTAATAAAACCTGAAGCATTCAAAAATCTTACCACAGCGAAGGGACAAAAAGCTGGGATAAGTAACATACAATGTAATAAAGAAAAAGAAAAAATATATGCACATTATAAAAAAAAAAAATAAATAAATAAATAATTAATCAAAACAGGAAAGAAAGAGTAATAAACATGAGTTGTGCGAGACTTAATTTCAGAAATCGAGAGAAAATAGGCAAAGAATAAGCTGAGAGTAAAGCATTCAGCCCTGGCGAGTTAAAAAGAAAAACAAAAGCTCAACTTGCCAAGGTAGATAATGTATAAAGACACAACAAAAAAGCGGAACAAAACAAACATAAGCTGCAGAATAAAAAGAGAACGAAGAAATAAAAATAAGACAAAAATATTTGTATACAAAGGGAAAACAAACGAATAAAATAGGCCCGCGAGCACGATATACAAAGAGCACCATAGACACAAAGCATCTGGAATCACTCCTTTGGAAGGAGAAATAAATAAAAAAATTTATTCAATTATTTTCTACTAATTTTATAAATTTATCATTAATTTTTAAAATTTGTTAATAGCTTTCGAAGAAGACGGTCTTGCCGAGCACAGAGCTGCCGAACGTTGTGATTTTGCGCTCATTTTCCGATTCATACCCAGCGTAATTTGTAGCACGTTAAAGAAAACTCTTTGCCAAGTATGACTAAGCAACGGTGTAAAGTATACCTGACTAACAGAATGCATGTGATATTGTTATTTGGGTATTACCAGCTAAATGACAACATCAATATACTTCCTGTAGGGGGTTTAAAAATTTACTTTTTAATTCTGTGAAATAAAAGGAAATTTAGTGCGGTTTTTTTCTTAGTGATAACAAACATTTCAACCCTGAGGCGTCTCTCGCTTATTCTCTCTCGGGCAAAATGAGTTCTTATAAATGAAACTCAAGCATTTCATATATTTTCATACCATTCAAGATCAGTCTCAATAAAGCAACACTATTATAATGATATATACTTTTACTAAGCGTTCTTTGTAATTAAGCGCAATGAATATAAAATTATTGCTGTTATTCGGTATCGGTTTGATAGCATTGGCGGAAGCAACACATCTTCGTCGCTTAAAGGAACAGCTTAGGCGAAGAGCAAATCGAGATGAAAATAACCAAGATGACGATTCCTCGGAAGGAAACGTACGTCCTAGTGGTTTGTTACGCCGTCATTTAAGGCGAGGAGGAAGAGGACCTACTATCGTGGGACCACCAGGGCAGCGGGTAAACTTTAATCAAATGCGACAAAATCCAGCGGTAAATCAAAATAGAATATACCCCCAGCAAAATCTCATACATGAAGATCTTATAAAGCCAAACCAGCAGCAGTTACCACATAATCCCGCTTATGTGCAAGTCATGCCACAACCTAATCAGGCAGTTAACGTACCTGCGGGGCTATTTACAACCGCAAATCACATACAACAGCCGCCCATTCAAGGTCAGCAAGTACCGGTAGGGGGACATTTTGTACCAGTTATGCAAAATCCCGGATATGTTCAACAGCCTGTTCCAAATTATCAGCCGGTAGTAGGAATGCAACCAGTAACTCATTTAAACCAAAATCCGCAATATGTACAAGTTGTTCCGCAGATGAACTATCCTCAAACTCCTCAACACGTGCAGATGAACTATCCTCAAACTCCTCAACACGTGCAGATGAACTATCCTCAAACTCCTCAACACGTGCAACATCAACAGCTACCAGCCGTGCAGTCTGTACCTGTGTCACACGGACCTCCAAATTCTTTAAACAATGTCATGCTTACAAACGGATTAGTACCAAGTCAACAAGGACTTCCTTATAACCAACCTGAAAGGAATGTTCCCCAACCATTGCATGTTCAACCAGCACCAGTGGATAATAGTTTAGTTCATTATAACAATAACCAAAATTCCGGATTATCTAATAATATTTTGCAACCGGCAGCGCATACGCCCAATCAACCGTCTAATAGCTTTGAGGCGGAAACTTTTAAACCAAATCTTTTAGTTACAAATGAGAAAATCATACAACAACAAAATCCTGTTGGGCAATTTCCAAATTTCCAAAGTCCTCCACTTGACCACCTGATAAACAATATATTGCCAACTACTACAAGCGAGAAACCTACGATTAATCCTCGCCGCATGGATCTTCTTTACGGTAGCAATTTGCACGAAGAGGAAAATTCGGAAGATGAAACTCGGAGAGATCTTACAGTCGATATCGATCCGCGCATGAGCGGCTCCACTAATGGTAGAAAAACTAATGATGAGAATGATCTAAGAAAATGACGATTTCAGGGTTTTCCTCTTCTAGCTTTGGTTTAACCCGTGCACACTCGTTCTAACTTTCAAATCCCGTTTTATTAGATTTGTGTATTAATTAAATTATCGTTACGTTGTAATCAACTACAACGATTACATACAAATTTGAAATTAAAAATTGCATTAGTAGTGAAATGTTTTAATAAAATCGCAAAATAAAATGCTAAAATAATTTTAACAGCAATTTGTTTTTGCAAAAAAAAAAAACCAAAGCTTATTGAGTAATAAATTAAAGATTAAATATTTCTCAAATTAATAATAATTTTTTCTGAATTTTAACAAAAAAAAAATTCCCATTTACTATGTAAGACACTCAGACCTGTTTGTCAAAAAAAAAAAATATAATTTTTTTATTTAAAAAGTTAAATTAAAATTTTATAAATTAAACATAAATACATTAACAGAGAAACCTGATGCTGAATTTCACGCGTTTTAAATAATCACAAGCAACGAGATAACGGCCGGTCAATTACGTGTTAGACAAAGTCAGCTTAGGTTAATGACTGCTCGCTATGCGCTCATCGAATACGACAAGAAAGCGTGGCGCTCGAAGTACTTTTAATACATTTTTATTAATTCCGGTTCTAGTCAAAGCGCAACGACTCAACTAACGAGGATGCTTTACAAATATTTTTTTAAAATTTTTGAGATTTACAACCTGTAGGTTTTTGGACATTTTAATTTATCCTTAATTGTATGAAAGAATCATTATATGCCCGAACTTGCTGTTGACTGTAAGGAATACTTAAATCATACTTTGTGTACCCATCACCGAAGGATGGTCAAAGCGCTTGCAACACTTAGAAGGAAGCTTCAGAGAGCCGACAAAGTATACGGACTCCCTGATCAGCGTCAGTATACGGACTCCCTGAATCGATTTAAGGATGTTCATCCATCCGTCTGTCCGTTCGCTTGCTTGCGTGATGCCCGCGGTGAATATTCTCTTCATCGTTAAAACGAACCTATGAGCTTCAAGTTTGCCAGAAACCTACAAGCAGATTGGATCAAATCGGCCGAGGGCCGAAATACACAAAATAAGAAAATCTTTCCTTTTTGGTGGTGAAAAAATGTCCACTTTTAGTCTACGAAAATGAATAAAATCAGCCACATTCGCTTAATATAGTAAACTATAAAAGCTTCGGTTTTTCGCTTTTTTTCAATCTCTTCTAGGAAAAAATGGTGGGTTTAAAAGATGGGATCAGGACGAATATAATTTTTTTACATGTTTTGGAAATATTTCTGCGAAATATTTCTTCAGGATTCCGAAGGAAAATGATATGTTTATTCTGCATGAAAAGTTCAATATAAAGTGGATAAGATTTAAGTCCGTCTAATATAAAGCAAAATCGAAATTGTAATGAAAACCGATGAGTGATAGACACGTCAGCCATGGCAAGAAATTATTTCCGATGTCATCGAATCAAGAGATGTTGGCGAGCGTTATAAAAGCAATTCTTGACATCTTTCTATGCTGCTTTGTGACGGTGGATATGCGGTATTAACAACAAAGCAAATATAGCTGCCCTCTTTATTTCGGGATCTAGCAGTGAGACCAGCATTTAGCGGAAACTCCATACGAACTCGGTATCCATTTCTGCCAAATAATAAAATCATCAATCTTTAGTAAGAGTTGTCTTAATCGTCCCGAGAAAGAAAGGCCTTTGTATAATTTTGGATCATTTTTTTTTTACTCTGAGATAATCGCTGTTATGACAATAACGATTGTTATCGGTATTTGAAAGTAAAATAACTTTTGCGCAAATCTGATTTATAACTGTTTTGGGATCTTATGAAGAACACTCCGTTTAAAAGCATTTAGGAAAATTTGAAATAACTGAACAATAATGGAATAAATTATCTTAAGAGATTTTAATTTAAAAATGGATGGTTGCTAGGAAGGCAAAGACAAATTTAGAAGCAAAGCATTTGAAGTTAACAAATAACAGCTGATCATAAATTGGTGAGTCCTATTACGAAGTCTCAGCTTTAAAATTAAAGCTCTCCGAAAAGTTTATAGCTCGTTCTTTTAAAAACTTCAAATCTAATCAGAAAAGCCAAGATCATCGAATAATTTAAAATGCCGTTGAAAGTTGTATAATAATTTTATTTTTTTTCTTTTTTAAAAGTCTTCCCATATAGCATCTAAGCAAGCTTGCGACACTTTTGATCCACGGGAGTAAAACCTTCGGAGCAGTGTGGCCCTAAAGTAAATATGCTTTGCAGAGGTGATGCTGGCTTTTCACTATTCAGTGGAAACATCTCTGCTTGCTTTTCGTCAGACAACAAACTCTCACTTAAAACGTGTTGTAGGTAAATTAGGAAAATAATTAAAAATTTTACACCAAACGGCATCATTTCACAAAATCCGTCTTCTTATTTTATTTTGTTTCTTTTTTTCAAATCAAATTATTCTCAAATACTCCGTTTATATCAATACGTATTTAAAGAATAAATTGCTTTTAAATTGTGATTTTTATTTATATTTTTCTAAAGACGCAAGCATATGTGTGCAGGGAAAAAACTTAATTGCTATGATTTGTTTATGAGTTTGTGCATAAGTAAGCAAATCGAAATATTAATAATAAAAATGTTCTTTGTTTAGATTCTCCTAATGAGAGATTAAAGCTCTCTTTTTTTATAAAAAATAAAATGAGGCACTTTAGCGTACTTACCCGGGTGTAACCATTAATAATGTGGATTTCTTGGCTAAAGCGAAAAAACGAAAAACATTTTGGAAAAATTCAAACGAATTATATTGAGAGTAACATTTATCACTAGCTAAGCTTTTTCATCTTCTTTCAAGGAATTGATGCAAATTGCAACAGACGTTTAACACGGATACCAATCCTGAAGGCTTAGTGTGAAACGCAGTCCGTCTTGTGATGTTTTGCAGCTTTTGTCGTGGCTTCAGTGACGTCCTAAATACTTAAAATGGAAATGAACAGATGGTCCCGTGGAGTTGTTCGTGAAGAGGGGAGTTGTGGGAAGGTGAAAGGGAGGAAATCGATTTGCCGAGCATGCTCGCTCATTCGTATTGCGAGTACTTTATAAGCCCCTGTTGTAGTTTAATGTGCCAGGCTTATGGAAAGATGATTTCAGTTATAAGAAACAGCGCGCGCATGAAACGCATAAATAACACAACGTAACATTGATAATATTACCCCTCAAATATTGATCAATAGTTCCCGAGACTTGTACACAGAAGTCATACCTGACAAAATTTTCCTACTACGTTGAGGAAATCTTAACTTTTAAGTGACGCTTGCTGCAAAAGTTCATATAACTTCGATCAATTATGCCCCAGTTCCAGTGGTTGCAGCGACGCTGCCTTCGTTATTTTCAACACAATGGAAAAATTCCAATTCCCCATGTTAATTGGCTTTTATGAAGAAAGAATACTTTTTGAGCATTGGCTTGAAAATCTCTATAGCAATCCTTCGGCGTCGAGAACAGCGAGCTATCGTTAAAAGCTCGTGGTTTTCGATGCCATACTTTTTCTTAAAAAGTAACTGATATATATATATATATGTTGTTCGACTAGAATTTCATAACTAGGCAACGACTTAACCAAGTAACTTGGCAATGCGTTAGCTTTGCTGCTAAAAATCGTATATAACACATATGTTGATTTTCAATTCATTACCTGATTATAAATTTAATATCGTTTTGTGTTTTTAATTTAGTAATAGTAGTTTAAACGAAGCTGTGGCATATAACATCTGAAGTCAGAGGCAACGTGAAGATATCATCTATATATTGGAATGAAAATTTGTAAAGTTTTTAATGATAACGCCAGTTTACCGGAACAAAATTGAAAAACCCAACTGCTTTGCTCTGGTAGAATAGTTCTTGTCCGTCAATGTTAAATTACATGATACTTAAAAGAAAGTTCCCATCATGCCTATCTTTACGTAAAGTTGGAGTACGATGTAAATAAAATTAGCTCGGTTTGAAAAATAATCCGCTTCAGGTAGAACCATATATTGTTTGTAGGCTAACACATTTTATGGAGGACGTCACATTAGTGGGTAAATCATAAATAGGATTACCTTTACTTCCAACTGAACTATTAAGAATGAATGCCAATATAAAGTAATGTCCACTGTCAGCATTCGTAGAGGATGAAAAGCCTAGCCCAGTCATATCTCATGATGATTGCAAGTTCTTAGCTTCCTTAATTCAACTTTGCTATTGCGCTATTCATTTAATGTACGGTTAACAAGAAAAGTAGTTATACGGGTTATATGACTGTAATTACTACGAAGCAAATTGAAAAAGTTGTCAGGATGCTAATGTACCCAATAGCATAATGATTTGCAAGGATTGAACATCCACCTTCGTTTTAGACCCACACTATTCTTCGGGGTGCCGTTAAGGTACTTATAATCCGATCGTAAGTTGACGGTAGGGATGCCCTGACAAAGAGATAAAGTTTCGTGGAATTCGATGCGAAGTCACCTCATTTAGCATTTTGTGCGATGTGCCATCTGTCCATTTTCTGGTCAGCTAAACTACAAACGAGAATCCTTTCATTATAAAAAAAATGTTTTTCTATCATTGCGTAATCGATTCTGAGTCCTCCTAATACATCAGTAACATTTTTCGTCAAAAGTACATAATCAGTTAAAACCTCCCTCACATGTTTTATAGATTAGATAGTGTTACCTGTTTAACTATATATATATATAACAGTTTTCTTATACTCGGCTAAGACCGAATCTCTCGCACTCCATTCTTCGGTGGCAGGCATAAAAATGTTTATATATAGAAAACTCGTTATATCGTCATTTGCTCGAGTTTGTTGCTTTTCTAAAGTCTTGAAAATATCTCGTCATTGTTAGTTTAGCAATAGGCTTAACAATATGACTTTAAGATCTCCGATTTGCACAGAATTACGCGTGAAAGGTCGTATTATAATTACGAATAAACCAATAAAATGTCACGTTATAAAGAGCAAGATTTTCTTGTCAAGAACAGCTTAAATTCAATTTATCAATTTATTAAAAGCCAACCGCTTTATTAATTTCTACACCTTATACTTCTCTTTGCATTTCGTATTTTAAATGAATGAAATGAATGGATTGTGACCGTAACGTACGTAGTCGTAGAAAGATCATAAATGGAATTACTAATGATAACATAATAGACTTAATATGACCACAGGATATGGCATATTCCATATAAAGCGTAAAACGGATATGTTGCACATACTAACTATTAAAAACAAGAAAGTAAACACTCCTCACTCCCTTGTTCGTGTCCTTCTTCTTGTTCTTACTCTTCTTCTACTTCTTCTACTTAATTCATTCATTCCAACCAAAAACACAAAAAGCCATCATGCTCAACATAAATAAACATTAAGTTACAACTGAATGATGATGTTGTTCTTGTTGATGTTGTGATGTTAATGATGGCGGTAGTGGTGGTGTTAGAGATGCCGAATACATTTCGATTACGGTTTTGTGCACATGTAACGCAACTAAATGAACGAATGAATGAATGAATGAATGAATGAATGAATGTACGAATAACTAAGAGGCTGACTGACTGACTGACTGACTGACTAGGCGACTGAGTGACTAGCTGGCTGGCTGGCTGGCTGGCTGGCTGGCTGGCTGCTTTTCTGCTACTCTTATATTTGTATATGCGTTTCTATGTATATATTATAAGAGATCATCAAGGGTACCATTTGATTTCATGTTCGTGTTACAGGCCACAGATGGCAATCGATGAAAATTGATGTCTTTGCGACATGTTTCATACATACATATATTCATACATACACATGTATATATTTATACATATACGAATGTACATGCATATCTACTCCTTAATCCCGCTCCTACTCATCTTACCTCAATTTCTATGTTTGCTGCTGTCCAAACACATTACAATGATAATGATGTCAATCAAACACGACACATATACATATATATATATATATATGTTGTATAAACGTATACAGATAACTTTACAAAAATGTGCTGAGAATTTTATTAGTGGATAACAATAATAACGGAAATTGTGGATAATCGCATAATGGCGTTCAATTGTGAGAGAACTTTAAATAATACGAATTTTAAATTGTTGATTTTCTGAGTATTTTTTATGTTTCTTTTTTGGTTCTGTTTTTCTTACTTGCTCGAGTATTGTAACTTGAATATTTTATTTGTCCAAAGAGATGAACAAAAGTACTTAGATACGCGTGATATTGCTGAACCCAGGTGAAAGTATTACACTTTACATTTTAGATTATCGCACACATCCACTTACACATTCATATATTGAAATGCAGCACAAAAGCCTTCTTAACAGTTTTGCATTATAATATGACTTTTTACAGTCGCCTAAATGTGTATCTGCTGCCTGCCTACAAGTCTTTGTCTCACATAATATGGCATAAATATGCGCTGTTGTTTAAGACCTTAGTATGCTTTTATTCTATCTTTCGCATATGCACATAGCCACGTATACATTTGACTCTACACATTTAACAATGAGTATGTATTTCACATTTGGATTCTTTCGCTTTATGCTCCTTTTTTTTTTCTGGTTTTATTTCTGTACTTAAGGCATGCTTTTCCTTTTGCTACGTTTTTTTTTTTTTATATTATTATTGCTTCCACTTTTACTCTACAATTGTTATTACCATTGTTGCTTCGCTACTACCCTTTTTAGCTTTGTTACCTCTTGTTTGGAATGCCTTTTTTGGCCTTGTGAATATGTGCGAGCATGTACGCACGTGGATAGATGGCTTTGTGTATTTGGGTGTCATAATAATGCCAGAGGTTCAAGTGGCTTGATTCGTGGCTTTTTTACCTTAAGTCGTTGTTTTTAATTTTAATAAAAGCACTATAGTGCTCTCAGTGTAAAGAGTAAGTTAACCGAATAGTCGGATAAGATGTTGATAACAAAGGTTGATAGAACTGAACACTTTTGGAAAAAACGATTCTAACTAAACGCATATGAACAGAGTATAATTTGCATTCGGTAATTTTATGTCGTTTGAATGACGATAATAATAAATAATTGATGCTTAGAATGTCCATCCTTCAAACATAAGCATCTGGGAATCACTGTGTAGGTATCTTTCGCGTAGCTTTAATCCCATGCAAAGGAGAATTTTGCAGTATAGCAAAGTAGACGCCTTCAAGATTGGTTAACATATACGGATCACATGCCGAAGATGCGCGATGTATACAATTTTTGCTATCTAGTCCGCATAAAGTCTCTCTTGTTACGGGTCAAGCACTTGCAATGTGATTGCAACTGTAATGAGAGCATTTAGAGATATTAATATCTGTCTTCGCTTCATTTCTTGAAGCTTTGCATCTTATTTGGTCGAATACTTTTGATGCAATGGGACCTACTATAATAATGATTCCTATAATAATGATAGCAGTATTGACGTCCAATCTTTCGTTTACGGGGACGATCATGAAAACTTGGAACATAAACTTCTGCTAGCTTTCAAATGTTCCTAAAGTGCAATAAAACGCCCGCATGAAAGGACTCTCTTGGGTTTGAAGGGCGCGAATAGAACTTTCCTTCTAGTATTTTGATGAAAGAAACCTTAAAAACAAGAAATATTTTACTTGCCTTATAGGTTAACAATTTTCGAAGGACACCTATTGTTGCAACATGATTTCCAAAAAATCCTAAAACAATCAAAATTAATACCTTGCCATTACAGAGTTTGAATAGCGCTTATCGGGTATAGTTCAAACAATCCACAGCATATCGTTGCAAAACCCTATCAGTCAAAGTAATCGATTTGCACGAGGACTAGTCTGTCGCACATATTTAAATCTACAGAAACACAAATTTTTGCAAACTTTTGAAAATTTAATCACATTTTACAATACTTTTAACAATACATACAATAACGACTTACATATATTTTATACTTGCACTTCTACACACACAATAGTGCGGCAAAGTTGCGAAGGTGAAGAGATAAACTGGCAGACATGAGACTCCGTGTACTATAATTCCCAAATTCTTGAATACAATTTTCCAGGTGCATTCGGTTTATTGTTTTATATAGGTAAACGTGCATACACACATTTACATTTACGCATACATGGTACTTATGTGCCGCAAATTCAAAATACGATTAAATGTGTGGAAAATTTTGCATTTGTTTTACTCCAAGGATAACATGATTTCTTTCTTTTCTGGCGTTTCAAGAGAACAACAACAACAACAGCAATATCAACGCACAGAAACAGAACCGTAAACTCGAATATATATAAATGCAGTCAAATGGAAGATATTTCAAGTCGGTAAGTAGAGAGAAAGAGAGAGAGAGAGGCATGGAAAGAAAGAAGACGATAGGCCTGTGGGTGTAAGGGCATAACATCGGCTAAACTCAAGTAGTTTGTAATGTTTGCTGATTACTTCTGAAAGCCAAACACACCTGTGCTGTGAGTGTGTAAGTAAGTGTGAGCCAAAATGCAACCGATCTACCACTACTCCAGACGATTATGCTTAGCTTTTTCAAACACGCTCTCACACATGCACTTGCACACAAAATCACTTTAACCCTATACATTTGGTTTTATGCCTGGGAATTGTTAAGCTATAAAATAACGAAAAAAAACACAAAATTCCCTTAAGAATTTTGTGGCTTATGCCTTGTTGTAATTGCTATTCCTGAGGTTGTAAGCTGAGGTTAAAAAGTTATGCCAACATATCTGTATGTATATATATACATATATATATATATATATATGTATTATACATTCAAGTAGAAGAGAACAAAGGCGAACTAACATTTGCAATTTAAATTTTTTGACTTTCAACATAAAGTTTTTCGAAAAGCGTGGAAGAAAAAATATCATAAATAATTAATTTTCAATTCATTCATGATCCAAACTCGTTAACATCATCAGCCCGTTAGGTGTGGGCTCAATATTGAAAAAAAAAATACATATATATATATACATAAGTATTTTATTCGTTGTGCCGAAAAGTATATTAATTTTTTCAATTTATAAGCAACACCCAAAAGTATACTTCCGAAATCTGCCATAGTCCAATCATTTAAAAGGAGATTCTTACTCGATGTGAATACGCACATGTGTGCTCTTTTGATTAGGTATACATCGGCAGTAGATGGGAACCGCTCACATTTACGCAGAAAGTTTTCGGAACGAAAACCGCTGCCTTGAATCAGTTTTTGTGATATTTAGAGTCAAAGGAATTTTTATTCACTTCTCTCATATTCCAATATTTTTCTAAATATAATTATGAAAAAATGGTGGGTGCTAAGAGATGCGACCTCACCCGATAAAGATAGTTTTCTTCTTTCTTGTTCTCGTCTCTCTTTCTTCGAGCCATAAAATGCAAATGTGGTAATTTTTTTGAGCCGCTTGACTCGAAATATGATAAAAAATGAATGTTCCTCAAATACTATGTTACTTTACTGCACCACATTACCTTCATTCTTAAGATATTTTCTTTTTAGTTTTTCTTGGTTTTTTACGTAAAGCAATATTGCTTCCCTGTGACTGAGATTTATGTGATCCTTGAATTTATGACTTTAGTTTTGTTTCATTTTCATATTGCGCACCTAGCGTCAGATATAAATGTAAAAGGAGTTGCAAGCATTTTTGCATTTATTTGAAAAATATTTTTAGTTTTGATTGCTTAAATAAGCGAAGGAAGTAATGATTATATCCTACACCACTTGTGGTGCAGTGTATGTGAAAGTTTTGCGGACCCAAAGTGCTTAAAATAGAAACATCTTCACATCGATCGATTCAGGATCATATTCCGCACCGATTTAAGCTTATCTCTCTTTCTTTCTATTTTCCAGTCCGCTGATCGATCGTATGTCCAGATAATTGCAGTTTTCGAGATATTCTATCGACATTGGGACTATGACTTTGATTCAACGACAAATTCCTGATATAACGGGTAATTTTGCAAAGCCGGTATAAAAAAAGTACAAGTGTAACAAAATATTTGACGAAACTCGCTGCGTAACAGTATTTCGCTATGTTAAATTAATGTAAAAAATTTGACAAGTATGATCCAATGATTTGAATCCCCTTCTCATACGAACTCTCCTATGAATAGTTCGCCTGTATACCAAAAAACTTGTGCGGATTTATCTAACGCCCAAAAGAACTTAAAATAGTTTCACTTTTTGTTATATTAGTCGATCTGGGAATATTGATTGATTTAAGTTTGTCTGCCTATTCGTCCTTCTGGCGATTCACCTGATGTCATATAACTCTAGTTTTTATTAATTTTCTGTTATAAATATTGATTCGTAAAAATAAATTGGCACAAACTTCACTTGTAACAAATATGGACCCTGTGGGCATATATCGTTGTATCTTTGTACGACAACAAAGTTTAATTCTTAGCACATTATGATAAAAAGAAGTAACCAAGAATTAGATCTATGATAAAATATTAAAAACATCAAATTTGGATCACTTTTAACATTTAATACCTTATCACGAAAGAAAATTGTGGTGTAGGATATTTCATGGTCGGCCTCGCCGATACTTCCCTTGCTTTTCAAAACCTACCAAGTGCCATATTCGGATCGCATTAGCTCACATTTTGTACACCCTCCCATATAAGGGCTGCCATGAAATGTGAGTAAGTCTTGAGAGAGGGAATAACTTTTGGTACCTTATCACTAAAAAAGAGTTCGTATAGAATATTTAATGATCGGCCTTGCATAATGTTTGGATTTGTTTTTCAAAAATTTTTATTGCACATTGATACTACAAATAAGTCAAAATATTAGTAAAGCTGCGATTATTAGGCGATGTTGGCCCATACTTTTGTACGCGGGAATTTTTTGATAAAACTAAAAGACCTCACTTGTAACTCTTTCAAGCTTCTCCTGTAGTGTGCTGCTACAGCAATAACTATTAACTTATTTTGAAAGTCATTACATATTTACCTTAAGCATCGATCTCTTTCTTTTCTTTATCTCTTTTAGCTTTGCGAGAAAAAAATTTCTGAAATTCAAGTTCACTTTGATACGGGTATTGCACAAGCGCTTCTCTGTGGCGAAAATAAATTCGTAAATGAAACGTGCTTAAAACGTTGATGTGATAAGAAATTTATTGTACACAAGAACAAAAAACACGAATTCTTTGTACAAAGAAACAAAAGCAAGAACAAGACTACTTCGCAGACCGCAAGTTGAGATTAAAATAAAGTAAACATAAAGTGATTAAAAGCTATAAAGTAGTGTTGTAAGTAAATGCAAAAGTGAAAATGAAATCCACAATTCAGTGGTGGGGAAGTAAAGCGCAGTTAAAATACTCACAAATTTGCTACCCGATTAAGAAAGCGTTGAAGCAACTAGATGTAAGAAAATTATATGATTCTTAATTCCTGGCTGTGGCACCTACCTTTCGCACTAGCACATAACAAGTGAAAAAATTATATTCGGTTGTGCACAACTTTTTTGTACCCATCGTCGTTATCTCTAAAGAAGAAAAAAAAAAAAAAAAAAAATTCTAGTACTCTATAAAAAAAGGTGGGCGTAGATTTTTTTTTTATTTTTGGCAAATAAAAACGAATGTTTTTCTTTTGTATCTTTTGCAAATTATGACTAACGAGCAAAAAACGCGAGAAGGAAAGATGTTCTCTGTTTTTGGTGCAATGTAGGCGTGTCCTTTGAGCAATTCGGGTCATTTTCACCTGCATATCTCAAACGCCGTACTATAATCTTATGATGAAAATGCAGCCAAGAAGAAGAGTGACGTTGTATGTCGCTAATGTAAATTGTGTGAATTTTAAAGATGACTGGGTATTAATCAATTAAACTGCAGTTCTGCATTCTAGATCAAAACTACAAATACTTGAAAGCAAATAAGAGGAACTGATAACCCCAGCAACCAGCGCGCAGTGGGACGACAACCGTAAACTGCTAAAAGTGCTTCAAGAACTGGAATATGAGAACAATTATTTTAGTAAAAAAATCGGATAATATTCGAGGATTGCTGAGGCGCACAATCTTCCCATGCGGAAATTGCAAACATTATTGATCACAATTAGCAAAAGCAGACCGAATTTAATATTGAAAACAGGGCCGCTGTATTAAGAAAAAACCATCGCACTCCTATTGAAAAACTGTTTTAGAAGTGAGGGTGCTTTATATCCCCCAGGAATATCAAAGGATGTTCTACACTTGCAGAGAGAAAAGCTTTATTTCATTACAGTGCTTTTTCTATTTCTAAAAGCACACTGAATAGGAACGAAAAAAGGGGCTTTAGCTTAATTCCTTTATAATATGCACCCTAAACCGGATCAGGTAATCAGCGTGACATTATGCTTCGATTACTTCATCTGATGTTGACCATTTTTTCTTTCCGATTTTTCAAATTCGCGAAACCTAACCTGAACGACAAGTTTTTACGTAATCGTCAACTGGACATTTCAGAATGGACGATTCATTGCACCCGTAATAACCGCTTAATGAAATCAGGCGCCATTGAAGTAACGTTTCGCTTAATCCCCTTAAATATCATAGATGAGTATGTTCTCCTTACTTATCAGGTATTGTAGTGCCCCATGTTTAGCCTGCTCTAAAAATGCCGTTCGTTTTATTTCCAGCTAATAGAAGTACGTAGGGAGTAATATGCCTAAAAAGAAAGGAATGCATGCAATGATGAACCAATAGCGCACATAGAAAAGTTTTGTCATCGGATTTGTTGGGCATCGTAAACCTTTCTGATCCGAATAAGCGAAATTTATGCATTCATAGGTTTAGATTTCCCAGCTAATAGGAGTACGTAGGGAGTAATATGCGTAAAAACAAAGAAATGCATGCAATGATGAAACCATATCCCACATAGGAGAGCTTTGTCATCCGATTTGTTGAGCATCGTAAACCATTCCGATCCGATTAAGCGAAATTCATGCATTCATGGGTTTAGTATTCCCAGCTAATAGGAGTACGTAAGGAGTCATATGCCTAAAAAGAAAGGAATGCATGCTATGATGAACCAATAGCGCATATAGAAAAGTTTACTGCTTTTATCATCCGATTGGGCGCCGTAAACCATTTTGATCCGATTAAGCGAAATTCAAGCATTCACTCTTATGCTCCAATTATTAACGCATTCGCTACAACTCTCTCATAACATTCGATTTTGTTCGATTTTAAATTTTAATTAAATTTTTTAAAGAAGCTATCAGAGCAATGCCAATAGACATGGGAGACGTAAAGTAGCTTTTCATTAACTTTATGCATGAGCCAGATATAATTAATATATTTGCTAACTTTTCTTGAATATTTATCCTTTATCAGCTTACAGCGTCGCATGCTAACCGTCTATACAATGCCGGAAGATTACATTGTTATGGTGCGTTGCTATTAAATTGATAGCTTTTGAACCATTTCGCAACCGATTTAATCAGCTTTTAATTTAATTAACGCAGAAGAAAACTCAATTTAATTCGACGGATATAAGCTTGAAACCGGCAACAATAACAAAACAGCGACAAACAACAATACAACAAACAACAACAATAATAATATATCGCATGCACACATTTAATGTGCATAACGTAATGTGCAAAGTGGAAGCATTTTATGGTCAAAACGTGGGCATTTAAAGTGTGCTTCCAGTATCCTGTGGCATCTATAAAGATATCAACGATAAGTAAGTTGAGTTGAGTTGAGTTGAGTTTGGAGGCAACGATAGAAGCGAAGAACCAAACGTTGTTCTATATATATATGTGTGTGTGCGCGTCATTTTATAGTTACACAAATGTTGCCTTAAACTACTTTGGGGAATTAAAACAATATTTGCTTGCGTCTGTCTGCCTGGCTGGCTTTCCACATAGCGGCCGTTAACTGTCACAACTAAAAGCATTTTCACATATCTGTCTTAAGTTATGAGCTCATAAAATTTGTTTATTCCCCTTCTAGTACAACTACAACAACAACAACAACAACAACAACTAATTTCACTTTATGTAATTTTATATGCGCTACCCTTCTCAATTAATTTGTTGTTATTTGCAACAATCATTTGAACAATTTTATTGTCGAACTCTTCAAACTTTTCAGCACCTCTTCAACGTGAGGTACTAATTGTTCTTGTGTTTTTTTTTTTTTCTACCTTTTCATTTTGTCTAATTGTTTCGATCGCCTTGCGCTTTGTGTGTGCGTGTGAGTGAGTGTGCGTGTGTGAATGGTAGTTATACTTATCTTAATTATGAATTTTTCATTTGTTTTTGAAGCAATTAAGAAGACTCTCTCCGTTGTCGAGTGTGTCACACAAAGAACAGGAAAAAATTGTTGCGAAGTGGCGTCACTTCTGTGCCGGTACTATTGTAATTAAAAATGAACACTTTTTGTTATACACACAAGCGCACACACACACACACACACACACACACACATCAATTCAAGCAGCCTGCCTAAGCAGTTTAAGCCTAACTACCTGCTTGTTAGCCTCTGCTCCTCTTCCCCTGCCTCCCTGCCCCCCTGCCCCACCTGTCCCGCTTCCCAATCGCTTTGTTAGGCAACCTTGAAAAGCGACAGCAACAACCGAGTTTGAAGAAGCCTCTTGAAAGTCTGCAACAATTTTCAATTCAATTTGTTCTGTTTGTTGATTGTTATACTTTGTCGGTCCCGAACTGTTGTTTTTGCATTAAAATTATTGTTGTATTGCTTGCTGCTAGAGACTCATGTTTTTCGAACAAATTCCGGATGTCTTTTTTTGCATAAATGTTTGACACTCTTATTGTGTTTGTCAGTTAGTGTGCGCTATAAAAAGTACATTTTTCACATCCTGTTACCTTGTTTAGTGTTTGCTGTTGCCGTTATTACTCCGTTGATGAATTGTACGTTTTCTGTTCATTAAGGTTTAAAAACATTGACACATTCAAAGGGAGCAGAGATACCATAACACTTTAAAGCAAAAATGTCTTAATTGCTTTAGTCGTTCGGCGTACTAAACAGATTTTATGGTGAAAATGTAGCCATTAACTGTAGTTCGGTAAAGTAATTGTTTAAGCGACGACGTATATTAAAATTTTATTTAATGACAAAATAAAAAAAAAAAGAGCAATAAAGAGTACGTGCGTGAACGAGGAAAATATTACGCAATTAAAAAACGGTGATCGTTATAAGAAAAAAAAATTAAAAAAAGGATTTCGTCTCAAGTTTACTTATGGCATCACAACATTAAAAAGGCAAGAAAAACGTGTTCATCTTGAAGGAAATCTTCGCTATCTACTCCGTTTCAGTAAACGCTTTTATACAATTGGGTCTAGGATGTATTCGGCGCATAGCAATGTCATGGGAGATTTTTGATACGAAACGCAAATTTTTTTTGTATCTTGGCGTTATTTCATTTTCGCAGATGTCTGCCTTTGTTCGCCTTTTTTCTTGGTTTGAGGAAGATCCAGGATTGTGTCTCTAAGGAAGTACATGTCATGATTTTTATTAAAAGGTTTCTATCCATTGCAAACACTCGTGCTATAAACCGAATAAATTACTCGGTTAGTAACACAACTTCAGTTGAAAATCTAGAAAAAAGGAATCTCTTCATTTTTACTTAAGACTTAAAAGTAGTAATACTCGTAGAAGTACTAGACGTAGAAGTAGTCATACGACTTCGTTAAACTAAGTTGAAAATCTAGAGGAAAGAAACCTCTTCACTTTCACTCAGGACATAAGAGCGTCTACACCAATAGTTGGAGAATAAAAACAAAGTAGGGATTCCTTATGGCAACGCTCGATCATCGGCAGAGGTTTACTTCCTGCTTGTATCGGGTTTAATTAACTGGAGGTTCAATCACAAGTTTAATATACAATTGCACCTCTTTGTACGACCTTCATGCGTTTAGAAAAAGTAGCAGGAAAGCTTACAATTAAATAGTCCCCAATACGACATCTAACAACATTCTTGGCCGATCCTCGTTATAAAGTACCGAAGGATAATGCCATGCTATAAATAGGCTTACTTTTCACGAGAATTCTTACAAAAGAGGAATCTTGACAAATAGACCAATGCGCTCAAATTTACATCTCAAACTATTGCTAGGAAATTTACGTTGAAATCAGGTCAAAACATGGCCCTGTCACATCCAAATTTTCATTGATTTTCGTCGAGAAGTTCCAAGATGGCATATTTATCTTCCCATGGCTACGTTTTCCAAATAACATCTTATGTGGAAAGTGGCCGTGAAAATGATCCGATCACTTTTTTTTTGACGAATTATCATCCTTGGGCCGAAACATCTCAATGTGTCTCAAAACCTACGATCTGTTCATTCGACGTACAAGTATATTGTAAGACATCAGACATATAAAAAGATATGCTTAAACCGATTTATAAAATGAGTCCGAATTGAATGAAATAAAAAAAAGTTTCTTTCTTTTAAGTCGAACGGCCTGCAATACTCAGAGACTTAAACTATAGAATGATTGACATGCAAAAATGCTGACTCTGAGCACAATGCAGATTCGAGCACAATGCAGATTTTTTTTTGAAAGCAATTAAATATTTTCTTCTCAGATTAGATTTTGACCTCGCTGTGTGAATATATAAAAAGATATAAAAACGAAGTGAAGAATTGCTTTTGATATCTATAATTGGCGTAAATCTTGCTTTTCGTAAACATCGGTCCAGCATAATATGTAATTGCGCTCAGCAGTTACAAGTTCCGTATCGCAATAATCGAAACGTAAGAAAACGTACGCAATTTAGGTATAGCGCTGCCTTCGTTGGTTACCTTGTTCATGTTATTTGAACGTTAGGACTGCCATCATTAGATATTACTGCAAACGTAGTAAATGTAGTAGTTAGCAAAGTCAACTCATTCCAAAAAAGTTTGTAAAAATCTCTAAAAGGACATGTGGTTACGCTTTTCGGTATCTCAAACCATTAAGGGAACTGCGCTGCTTAAAAACAAGAAGCTTGCGTTTATTTCTATAACAGACAGATCGTATACAGATGTCACGCTCTAGCTATAGTTCGATGTGATAATTGTGAATCCAGCGGAAGGAAAAGCGGGCTCTACTAATTCCGATTCGTATGTTTATTGTATTTGTGCGACTTATATGATCCGTAAGGATTTCTCTGCGAATTTTTAAAATTTTCAAATCCTATAAACCGTCGATGTAGGGAGCTTGCTGAACGTTCTCAGCAAATTTTGCAAAAAAGACGTGTACTTTTTACATATACGAATTACGGAAATTTCCCTCGAAAAGAGTCTCCATCCTTTTATCTTAATATCGTATATAATCGTTGTAGCAAAAAGAAATACACAGAGGCTTTATTAAGTGTAGAAACTCTTGATAGATACAACATTCCTGTACTCATCGTCGAAAAATCTATCGGTCGAAAGTTAGAAGCGAAGTCATTATGTCCACCCGAATAAAATAGCTTCACAGTTCTTTAGCTTCTCTTCTCATTTTTTTTCTCATTTGTCGTAGAGGGTGTAAAAAAAAGCGCGAATTGATGTAAAAACCCGTGCTTCTCATAACTATTGCATTCTTTTACTGACTTATTTACTTTTCATACATAAAATGTAAACGATGTACAGACGCTAACAAACTACCGGAGAAAGTCACGTGTCCGTTTTTATGATGACTTTCGAATGGCCAGCAGTACGTTGGTCCTGCAGCATATTATTGCTTGCGTAACGTGGAAATGATGCCGTACTATTTATTCATACGTATGTTGACGATAAACGTTGTAAATAATAAATGAAGAAGTTTTATTCCCCAAAAAGCTTCGAAAGGTTTAGTAAAAACTAAAACGAGCAATGAAAAGAGAGAAAATAAAAAACAACCGCCAGAACGATGTAAACATAAAATTTTGTGCTGAAAAATGTAAATTGTACTGAAATGCACTGAAATAAACGACCAGGCCACACATATTCAGTGGTCTCTTTGCGTTTAAATCTTTAAAATATTTATAGAAATTTACAAAATTCAATGATTCTGAAAACAATACACCAAATGGGACAAATGGCATGGACTATGAAAAGGAAGAGATATAAGTAAACGGAATGACAGAATACGAATAAAAATGCATCCGATGAGACAGGGGGGCTTCTACTTTCGCTATTTTGTGATTCTCTACTCAAATCTTACAATTCATTAACAGCATAGGCTGAAGTAATTTGATGTTAATGGACGTTTCTTCCAGTCTTAAACATAACGGTAGTTGCCGGGAAGATTATCGAGTGCCAGTCTCATTTCAAACTGACTTTTAGCTCGTGACACTTCCCGCTTTTCGAAAACAAAGAAAAACCTAGTAAAAACGTTATAGTCGGGCAAGGTCGATCTTTAAATGCCCTACGACGCGATGTCTTATTGTACAACAGAAAAATTATATCTTTGTAGGCATATTTTTCAAGTGCGTATTTATGCGATAGCAGAGCCAAAACGCAAGCTGATGTGGTACAAGTTTAATCCTTACATCTATGCTCTAGCAGAACCAGAAAATAGGCGTAGACGGTCCAAACTTGGTAGAGTTCCGTTTTATATGACATTACTATTATGGATCAATTTTCTTCACCACATATTAGAACTTAGACTATTCTGCTCTACTAAGGGTCAACTTTCGTGAAAACCCTTATTAGGGTAGGATCCAAAAAATAGACCGAGATGCTTCAATTTGGTATAGTTAATCTTTTTATATTAAATTACTATAATGATATAATTTTCATCATGAAGCATTAAAAATTATATCTTTTTATCGCGTGAACTTCAGTTTGCTTTATATGGGAGGAGATTCAAAAATGACCCCAGCGAGTCCAAAGTTTTCATACCAATTTAGAATGCCAAAATACTACTATTTAACAATTTTTGCCGAAAGAAAATTAAAATTTTTTTCCATATGACGACTTTTTAGAATATGGCGTTATATGAGAAGTGGTCGAAGAAGTGGACCAATTCGAAGCGTTCGTTCTTAGGTCAAAACACTTCACTGTGCCAAACGTCATGAAAATATCTCAAGAATTGCGACTTGCAATTTGTACACAAATTTAAGTGGACAAACATCAGACGGACAGATGGATAGACAGGCATTGATCAAATCAGATTATGATTCTCAATCGATTGATATAATAAAACGTGGGTCTATCTTAAGCTCTCCTGTGCGTTACATACGCCTACGCTAACTTAATATACACCACAAGCGGTGTAGAGTATAAATATATTGAATTAACGACAAAATCTAAGAAATAAGAAAAAATATTCGGAAAATGTAAAAGAGAAAGCAAATGAGGAAATTGGGTTGACAAATCGCTGAGATGGTTTTACTAAACGTGAAGCATACCACGGAGGCCAAACATAAGTTCGATGACTACTAAGAGGATGCCAGCGTAAGTTTTTTAATAATTTTACTATGACTACTCCCGCTTAGGAGTTTATGCGATGTACCGGCAAGTATCTTCCATTTGCTAAGCTCAAATCTGATTACAGGCATACCACTACGGATCAGATTTTTCTAATGGCACCATTGGGTTGTACTAACTCACAGCAGTACAACGAATGTAAATCTATAACGGCACGAGATGCGTGGTCTCGTACGGCCAACTTGCAACCGACCATAATGTAATTAGTGGTGGAGGCCTCCACTTCCGGAAGTTCAATTCGTGACGTCCGGCTTTAATCAGATATACTTTAAGTCGATTCGAGCCAAAAGGAGTTAGCTCTAGCTGATGACGGAATGGAAAATATCTCCATGCGGTGCATATTTTGTGTCCTCTATGGAATGAATAGGAAGTCAACGAAGTGATCAGACAACTTCGAATTCCAATGAGATAAAGGTATGTGAACTCGGCATACTAATACTTATTTTTGATTTACTGTAAAATACGATGTCGTCGTTACGAGGCCAAAGTGTAGCCAGACTCTGCATCAAATATCTGTCTCTGTGGCTATCTAAATGAACTTTAGAGTATAATTTGTGTTGTATGCGAGAAAATTGGGGAAATCAGTTTATTTCTTCTGTAAGTATCTCTCTGACGTGGTAAAATAACCCCAGATGACTACTTTACCTTTCTGCGACTAACTAAAAGAAGAAATAAGTTTTAAAAAAGATGTTTCAGGACACATCCATGTGTGCGTGCACGCGTGTGCATGCATAATGTACACATAGTTTGCCTTAACTCTATTTACAAACAAATGTTAGCGTTTCAGAACTTTGTATGTCAATGTTTAAACGTGCGTGTGCAAGTGCGTTGCCGACTCTTTGTAAAACCAGTTTTTGACATTTATATTAAATTATAGCGTTATACAATTTTTTAAGAAAACGTGTTGAGAATTTTTCCAGTGAAAAACAAGTAAAGTAACTACACACGTCTTTAGTCGCATCTTGGATATCCATCATTTTTGGGGGAATCGCTGTAACTCCGTAAGACTTTCTTTTAATTACATACCGGTTAATAGATTTGTCAAACTATCTATGATGTTGTGGCTACAAAGGTATTGTTGGAAGGAATATTTTGAACGTTCACTTTCAGTTACGTCATCATTTAGTTTCTGCACAATCTCATGCACGCTTATGCATGCACGATCCAAGTGCTTTTATAAACTTTATTCACGGGCTTAAACTAAGCAAACATTTATGCGGATGAGCAGACCAGCGAACAAACGCCGCATATTACAAATTGTATAACAAAACTAGTATACTTTTACTCTATGCTGGAACACATAATAAGGAAGACAATTACCTTAACCTTAAGGCGAATCTTGGATACCCAACATCCGATGTACATATGTAAGCAGATCAGTTGCCTAATAATGTCGGACTAATTTATGAGATTTGCCCTTTAGTTATTGACACTAGGTTTGGATGGGTTTAGTCTATTTCTGTAATTGACAAATAGAAATAGATCCTGACTATCTGCATCGAACCATTGGTCATCCAATTTTTTTCTATTTTTTGCGATCTCGAGTAGTCAAGGGATGTGGAAAAATTACGTAGCTTTAAGTAGACGCTTTATCAGGTCGCACTTTTCACTGTCACAAATGGAATAGCAAATTGTTGTTCTCTCTTGGTAGATGCACAATAATGAAGAAGAAGAAGAATAAGAAACTCTAGAAACTTTTTGTCAAATATAGAAAAATTGGGAAAAAACGGAAGAATACTTTTCGTAAAATTTTTCGAGAACTGAAATTACATCAGTGTAAAATTCTTGTTGTCTTGTAGGCATAAATACATAGGTGTGTGTGTGTGTGTGTGTGTGTATGTGTAAATATGTATACGGATACACACATTTGAAATAATAATTGTAAGTGAACGCAAGTGTGTGTGCAGAAAATTTATGGAAATTTTCGCACGCTTTTCACCCTCTACACCAACAACATGTTAAAATTAAGTACAAAAAATTGAGAGAAAATATTGTCTCTACATGGCGACGGTAGTGGTGGTTAAAACAGAAGATGTTTTGCGTGCGTTGTAGGTGCACGTGTGTGTTTCGTCACAGACCCGCACATGCAACACAATAAAAAGTTTAAAGTTCTTCTTTGCGTATTAAAAGTTTTTCCCTTTTTCCTAATAATCATAAGAGGAACGTGTTGGCAAATTTTTGAATTCTTTTCTCTAATATATTTCTCTTTTTTTTTTTTTTTTTTTTTTTTTTTAAATAAGAACGAGAAGAGAAACCAACTCAAAGATAAAAAAAAAAAAAATCGCTTCCTTTAACACTAAAAATAATTTATAACAAAAAATTGTTATGAAATAACTGCGAGTCAAATGTTTTGGAAGACATCGCTTAGATAGATGCGTATTTGAAAAGAAATGCGCTTTGGATTTTCATCAGCTCAGAGATTTTTATCAATTATAGTTTACCAGTGCGCTAAGTATGTGCCTACCTTTGAGTCATTGTCATAAATATTCGATTCGAAAAGTAATCTTCAACAAAGCTAAACGGCAGCAATTGGGACTGCCACTCCCGTTTCTGCCTATTTACGACTTTTCCTAAAAATTTTTAATAAAAATTTGCCAAAAGTATTGCTAAGTCTTTCGGTAAATTTTAAGCGCAATATCGACGAAATTCTTAATTGGCTTTCCAAGTACTTTTGACTCAAAAGTGCGAGTACATGGTTTTAACTCAGTTCTTCCTTCCTTGATATTCCTCGTAACAATACCGATAATACAAGTGAAACGTTTGCAACAACAATAGCAACAACATCTAAGTACTCACACCAGCAATAGAAGCAATGACTTGAACAACATCAATAACAATATCAAGCAAGAGCGGCTCATGGATTGTTGTAATCCATTGATTGTATGGGGTTAAGGACAACGTAAAAGCTTGGACAACGTAAAAGCTTTTCTCAAGATCGTTCAAAATTCGTTGTCCACTCGAGCGTATGATAAATAAGCAATTCTGGCCGGAAGTGGTGTTGGTTAAACAACTCATTTCTAAAAACAGAAATTAATCGCGAATTGTTTCGGCGTCAAAAAGCTGGATATCTAATTCCTTAGGTTTGGAACATTATATCAAAAAGTAAGTGATCTTAAAACTAAGCCTTGCATAGGTCCCTTCCTCCAGCAGGAATGTTATTTTGATTCAATGACTTGTATTTCTTTTGATATTGAGTTCGACAAACAGACAGGGGACACGTATTTACTTTTTCGTTCCGTGCTTTATATAAATAATTTAATGATTTTCACTATCGCTCTTGCTTAACTTACTCTTCTCAGTGCTATTCAATTAGTCTTACGGCAAATCTTTAATTCTCACGATACCAACCTGATCGTTGCTAATATTTTGTTGTGGTTTGCTTAACTTACTCTACTCAATGCTATTCAATTGGTCTCGCCCTACAGTTGCTGATATTTTGTTATTCTATTAATACTTTTGTCTCTCGTTCTATTGATGATCGTCTTTTAAATTGCTGTCATAATGGAAGAGATGTTAATGAACAATTTGTTATGTGCTAGACTTGATTTCTTCTTTTCTCTCTCTATGTTGTTAGTCATCAGACTAATTTTATTACTAAGTCCTAAGTGCGACTTAATACGATACACTTTTTGTCACAATTATTTTTGAGAAATTATCGTGTTAAGAATCGTAGGTTTCATCTGCATTCAATTAAATATTCAGACACTACACCACTACATCATTGCAGTAAAGGAATTTATTTTTATCTTTATCTGTAAGTATAGTGCTTTCTTCACCTGCCATAACTTATCGAAATTGTGCTTCCTTGCAATATTATTGTCAGTCAGAAAGACAGCTAGCGAAACCATCAGTTAGTCAGGCCGTCTATTAGTCAGGCCATCAGTCAGCCATTGAATGATGCGACCAGACAGACAGATAATTAATAAGACGTAGTCTAGTTAAAGCATCAATCAGTCAGATCGTCAGGCAGACCATCAGACCCTCAGCCAGTTAATCACGCCGCCGGTTAGTAAGTAAGTGAGATTTTCAAACAAAAATTCAGATCGACAGCTAGTCAGTCAGACAGTTAGAAAATAATATATATTTACTTACTCTACCTTATTCCGCTGTAGTTTGCCTGATTGTAAAATTATTAACTAAAAAATTTCAATTTCATATTTTCCTCCTCTTATTTCATTTACTTCAATGTTTATAGATATGATTTTCTGTAGTTCATGCAATACGATTTTCGCTCAATATGTCCATGTAATATGCCTATAAAATATTTCTAACGCATATTCCGTTACAATTTCCGTAAATGAATGTTTATAAGATTATAAAATATAAAATAGAATATAAAATAATATTAAAATATTGCAAAGAAATCTTGGCAGCGGTGGGATTCGAACCCACGCCTCCTGGGAGACTGGTGCCTTAAACCAGCGCCTTTGACCGCTCGGCCACGCTACCAATTGCTCATAATCAATTTTCTTTACTTCTCAAGAAATTTTCAAAAAGTGTGTGCGTATCCTTTCGTGAGTATTTATAGAAAAGAATAAGAATTATATCGTATTGTACAGATGTTAGCAAGAATATGCTTACATCGACAACTTGATACTGATACCGATCAGAAATATATGCAATGTATATACCTTGTGGAGTCCCTGAAACTTCTTTTTGGTTGTTGCAGATATTATGACAAGCCTTGTAAGAAAAAGACCGCTTCGACCGCTCGGCCACGCTAACCGTTGTCTACGTACATTTAATGCCAGCTATGAAAGTTATTTATATAAAAAATCAATGAAAATATTTGACTTAACACACATATATAAATATGAAATATATATATATATATATATATATAGGTGTATATATATATTTATGTAAGAGTGAACAAAAAATAAAATTATACGTAATTTATACAAAAGTTTTCATAGTGCAACGGATGCACAATGCACGTTGCACGTTTGGCTCCACCTCAGACAAGGCCGCCTAGAACCGCTTTTGCTTTTACATAAGTTGATTTATTTGACTTTTCCATTTTGATAAGAGGAAAAGTCTGATGTTATTGCCCAAATTTGAAGAACGTAAAAATTATACAAATTTTTAATTAATCAAATTTTTCTTATTACATAGCAGGCGAGAACATGCATACAGTTTGTGAAATCTCTAATGCTAATACCACGTTATTATGCGAGGCGAGTAGGCCTTTCTGCAAAGAGATATACAATATTTTACAGTTATTAAGGTGTATTTCCGCAATTTTTAAACGGAAGGATCTTCAATGATGGAACATAAATGAATTACGGGCATTTTCATTAAAGTCGACTCTCTTTCTTACTTTCACCGACTTGGTTATGTTGAAAAAGACCAACAAAAATATGGGGCTCTTGCATCCATATGCTCTGTTCTCTTTGCATTTCTGGGCTTCAAATTATGATCCGGCGATTATATCGATTGTAAATTGACACAAGTTTGCGACCATAAAAAAAAAAAAAATCACAAGATAACAAAGCTCGTCTGTAAATGCTATATAAGAAAGGTGCCATTGTTACGATGCGATAAAGTTTTTAGAATTTAACCTAAAACGCCTGAAGTAAAAGTATGCGTATATACGTTTAAGGTGATGATCTATAATACAATGGATCCATCGGTACGAAACGATAATCGATAACAGCAATAAGTGTTGATAGTTTATCATCTCTACGGTATGAGCTTTTTACGGCCGTTGTCACAGGAATTCTAATTCTATTTTGTTTAACAAAAGTTTGAGGAATTTAAGAGAGAATACAATTTTTTCTCATTATTATTATCAACAGATTCACGACAATGTGACAGGACGATGTATACTAACAAATAGAAATGAAGACAAAAAAGGCAAAAAATGACAGCGGTATGCACCAATGTTGGTATTTAGTATGTTTTTGCTCCAACAGCCAAACAGCCATTCACTTAACAATGGACTGAAAGCATGCAATGAATTTCAATTGATGTCCTTTTGCTCGTGCTATATAGTAGGACCAAACCAAACGAATTCTAAACTTACCATTGTTTTGTAAGAACATTGTTAATATACAATTCATAGACATTTGCTTGTTTCTTGTTTTTTTTTTTTGTTTTTTCCCATCTCTCTTCCTCCTTTTCTTCTCATGTTCGAAGAGATTTTAATTAAGAGTTAAAGGAAAATGCTCGGTCGCTACTGCAGCAGCCTATAGAAAATACTTTAAGTATTTGTGAGAGAAGAAATTTTAAATAAATCGTTGTTCGATTTTTATTGTTTTTATTCTTTTTTTTTTCCATCTTTTTTTTCGGTTCACTACTGCTTCTTTTTTATGAATCACGTATTGTCATTATCACTTTAATTACCTTGATTGCGTATTTTTGTTGTTTAACATGCTCGCATAATTTGCATTATTCCCGCACTGCTCCATGTACTAGTTTTTTTCACTTCGCCGTTTATCACCATCGCCAATTCAATGTTCACGTTGCAGTATTGAAATTTTATGCACACAGAAAAAAGAGTACAGAATCGCGTATAACTGAGTCAAGTCCTTATTATTATTGTAGCTGCCATATGCACGCACACACAACTCAACTATATTCAGAAACGCGTATACGTCCATTTATATACATATACATATACATGTATATATATATATATATATATATATATATATATAACTATATATTTTTTGAACACAGCAGACCCGACATGTACATAAGCCGGTCATAGTGAGTGTCCTCGCGTGTTCGCTAACAAACGCGCAAATACAGACATACAGACATACATACATATACGTTCATAGCACTGCCATTATTATTATGAAAATAATGTTACAGGTCATATACTTCATTCATACAAGATAATGAGGTTGTTTGCATTATGATATTGTCATTGTCATCTCAGTATTAATATTATATTTCAATTGCTTCGACAATGGTGGCGTTGATGGTGTCGCTTGGTTTGTTCGTGTAACGCAAAAAAAAAAAAGAAAAAAAGAAAACAATAACAAAACATATAGTGAAATCAAGTGTAATGCAAAAGTCGTACAACAACAAATTTTTACATTATTACCACTTGTAATCACGCTAATTATCAAGGATAATAGCGAAATATTAAAAATAAAAAAAAAAAAACAAAGAAACAAAAAAAAAGGGAAAATAGAATGAAAGTAGAGAAGAGCATTATTATCACTCAGTGTCTCCACAGTACAAATGCATCATTCCTACTCGACATAAATCTGATTTTAAAGAATTAACAGCGCTTGCAGTCGCTGGAAAACGCTATGTAATGATTTATGTAATTCTCTATTTGCAACCAGAGGATGCGGATTATATTTGCTTAGTCACTTTTCTGGTAATATCTTGTTGCACGCAACATCGGTCGGTGACCTGATGTACTAGAATGTGTACGCATAATTTCCCCGCTGTAGCTTGAAGCGCTACAACAACTCACAATAATTGCATTTGGATCGCGCGCGATGC
>KK499960.1:421904-485473 GCA_000688715.1 Glossina pallidipes
TTTCGTCTTCCCCGCTCGGTAAGTCAGCGAAGCTTGGTGTTTCTTATAATTGAGAAATATTGATTACTGAAAAAGTACGTTATAAAGCACGTTCTCTGAGTGATTGCATCAAATAACCATCGTGTATAGAGAAAGCGGTACAATGAGTCTTGACAAACCATTCATATAGTTCGCATATGTTAGCAGCAATTGTCCACACGAGATGGTCTGTTGGGTTACACGGATCCACGTATAAGATATTTTGAATACGATAGGGTCTCACGTTTCGACCGAACTGCATCATACAAGAGAAACGAAGGAGAAAAAGAGTATTAGTAGGGCTTGTGGTTCATTGAGTGTCCACTAAAAGTTCATTTTAAAGATGGGGTACGAAGTTCAACTTGAACATAGTTCACCCAAAATAAGAATTGAACGACATAAATAGATTATCTCTTGCAACGTAAGGTAAATACCTATTGGTATCAGCAACTTATTATTGTCATCATGTTAAAATTGTGCGATGGTTGAAAGTTTTTTAAAGAAAGCATAATCGAGAAGAAAATTTTCGATAAGACTGTGATCGTGTTAAGAGCCAAACCCCTTTCTCAAATTATATTAAACGCCACGGTCAAGGTATCCAAGATTTTCACTCCGGCATATAGATTCAGAAGTCAATTCTTAAATTCTTTGGTTATCCTAGCTGAGATCAAACGCGTCTCGTTTAAATCGGTACATAAGAACCTAAGAAATGTGTGAAGTATCAGGAAAGTTGAAGTTTTCGTTAAATTTGAAAATATGTACGAATTAAAGTCTCTTAACTCCACAAGTGCTACCACAATGATACTGAATGTCGACAGCAAACCTCAATCGGTTACTCGAGGACAAAGAGGTTAAAGTAGCTTTTGGTTCCTATATATATTCAAAAACAGAAGAGGGTCTTTCCACATCCCAAGAAAATAACAGAAACGTATTATTTAACTCAATGCTGAAATTCTGGAGGAGAGCTCCATATCTACTAAAGACGAATTTCACATTGAGACGATGTGCTAAAAGGCTCAGAGAAGTAATTTCGGTGCGTACTATCAGTTCTCTTTTTTGAAATCCTCTTTGAAATCACCTTCTTTGGATCACCATCGAGTCTTCTATCTATTGGTAAGCGTTTTTCGTTTAACGTAGAATTTGCAGCTTATAGGCGTTGAGCCGCTGATTGACATCCGTGTTAATTATAAGAAGTGGTATCTGATGAATACAGTGGCGAGGATAACATGTTGCAGTTCATTGCTGCTAACATTTTACGCGAATGAGCCCGAACATCGCTAAGCTAAAAGCTCCAGGTTATAATTCTCTCAGGTGCCATCTGAAAAACATGGCTATGTCCAATGCCGATTCATGCGGATTCTGCCAAGGGGCAAGGGAAATGTTTCATCATATTCTACGTGAATGTGAGGTTACCTGCAAAATCAAACACCGTCTGTTTGGCGAGCATTACACGGACACGGTATAGTGTTCCTATTCAACGAAGATTGCGGGATTTACAAAAATCCTAAAACTGGAGGAGCAGGGCCATGGGCGAGTACAATCGATCTTCTAGATCGTGGTATGGTTTGTCTACGCAATTAATAATAATAATGCTCAAAGCTCGCTCAGATTAAGGGTTCGTGAAGGTGGCGTCGGGTCCATTTGAATACCATAATGCATTTATTGTTTTTCAGCCATAACCATTCTATCCTACGAATCAAGCAGAAAAAGTCAAATTCCTCACAAACGGCAGAAACCAATTCCTTGAGAGATCCCAAGTATTGTGTTCTGTGGACTTTCTCCGGTATTTCGCAAGTATTGTGTAATGCTTGGAAATAGAACATTCAGATGGAAAGTGTTCGTTTTATTCACTGTCCTAGACCTCTAGCATTGTCCCAATGCATCAGTGGCGCTATCCTAGATCTTGCATTGTCCCAATGCATCAATGGCTTGCAATGGATTTTGAAAATATGCATGTTTCGCCGAAGATATTCACCCGCAATAGGAAAAGCTGTTACTTGTAATTTCTAAAACCAAAATTAATTTAAGCCGTGACAAAGATCATAATAAAAAATTTCTCGAATTCCCTTAGCCATGTTTACATATTTGTTGGCGACAGGGGGTATGAAAGAAGGTGACTAAAAACTTTTCATTTCTTATAAGCTAAACTCTTCATTTCTTAAATAATGAGAAGCCAAGTGGCGACATGTTTTATGGAAATCGTACTAAAAAAAACTAGGCGAAGATAGTTTGTTACATAAGCGATACAGCGAACCTTTGGGGAAAAAGAAATATTTATAGGACGGTTTCAAATAATTTTTTTCTACATTTATTTACATAATAAGTTTCTTAGCCTTCATGCTCATGACTGACAGCATATAAATGAAATTATTTTCTGTTATTTGTGTGCCGTTTACATAAAATTATTAATAAAATTCTAAATGGAAAAAAAACATTATTTTACAACAAGGAATATGGTAAGTATGCGTTTGTACAAATATAATTTAATACGTAATTCTTAGGCAGAGAGAGAGCGAGAAAGAGATAGATAGAGATAGATAGGGAAAGAGCGAGAAGAAGAAAAAGCAATAGAGAGAAATCGAAACAAAACAAGTATGCGAACATATGTTTTGAATTTCCTAAAAGGAAAAACTTTATAGTGGAGACTCTTCAACAGTTCAACCATTACACAATCACCATCGCCGCCCTCCTTTATTGTTATGAGTTCAGTTATTTTTGTATAGCACAGTAGTAGCAGTATATAAAATGACTTCCGGTTAGTTTGCATTTTGAAACCATTTATGGCATACAAATGCGTTTAAAATTCAAATGAAAACGTAAATTTATGCGTGGTGTTGGTGGTGTATTATTCAAATACATTTATTTTCTAACATTTATAGATATAAATATATATACATATAGATATATATATATATATATATATATGTGTATTTATATATTACAAATACAAGTAAACGCTTTTTTTTGTTTTCGTACTACGGCTAGAGATATGCAATGTTTGTGGGTATATTTTATATGTGTTTACAGTTTTATAGAAAAAGAAAACAGAGAATGAAGAGAGAAGAAAGAAGAAAGAAGGAATTTTATTACACATATGCATGAGTTGCTTTTCCTGGATTTTGTAATGCCGCAATGAAATTAGAAAATGTGTAATAAAAACCTAATATGCCCACCAAGCCAAGCAACTGCTATTTGTTCTCCATTTACACAAATTCATGTACACACAATATATATAAATATCTGTATATATATATATGTAACATGTAGTACTCAGAGATGTAGATGTGCGATAGAAGCAACAGTGAAATGTTAAAATAACCTGCGTTACTGTATATCAGCAATTTTAGCTGTTTACCGCTATACAAATTTAACGAAAAAATGAACCAACAACAAATATAACAACAAGTAATAAGAATGACTGCGTCTGCGGTTTCATTAAAATGCCAAGAAAACAACAATATGTAACAAGGAATGTGCATCCTATTCATATATACATATGTATGTACGTACATATCTTATCATATATACAAAAGTGCCTACATATAGGAAATACGCATAAATGTTGCTACATATAGGAAATATATATATATATATGTTCCTAAATCTATGTATGTAAGTACTATCTATATATACATATTTGGTAAAACCATTTTCCATTTTCCTCGGTAACTTGCAAAGACACAATGTGCCATACGTGGATAGAGCACCATTCCGCCGTCAATTTTCTAGCTGAGTGTAAGCGAACTTTATTAAAGTCTCGATAAAACAAATATGAGTTTTTATTTTTAATTAAAATACATATACATCGGACTATTGTCTGTCGAAAGGTAGTGATTTTACTGTGAACTTATATGTGCACAGCAGTCGAACTCAGCAGCGACTTAAAAACTTGCATTTTGCATACACACACAAATAATAATTTTCTTAAGCCTTACGGTACTTGCTTTACTCTTCTGATACTATTCTTAAATGTTATTGAATTATTATTATAATTTATCGAGATCCAAGAAATAAATTCCAGAAGTAAAGATAGGATGAGCACTGGCAACTAAGACTATCTTTTCTCTTTTTGTTTAAGAGGTAGACTACGCAATTAGTTTGGTCGTCTCAATAAAGTTGAATTTTTTATTGACATTATGTTCTCCAGATACTTTCAAAATGTGCATTGGGCTAAATGCTCCGAAAACTCGTCTTCGGACATTGGAAAGGTCTTGACATTCCCAAAATATATCTTCAATTCTAAGACTTTGAAGCAGTACACATCTTCATGAACTAGTTGTAATAGTCTGTCTACGAAGATTTCTTGATTTTCTCAATCTTGGTTAGATATAGTGATGGAATGAGATTAAAGCTGACATGCGAGTAGTACGGATAGAAGTACTACCAATGTACATTTCTACCTTCATATAGGATTGACAGGACCTCATAATATATAGGTAGAAATTTTTCATTGGCGCCGATCGATTCAGAATTATTATCTTAGACCATTAAAATCGATCTGTCCGTTTGTGCAAATATTTTCCTGTTGAGTCCACAAGTTGAAGCAGTTTTCAAGATATTTTGATGAAATTTTTTGATATGTTAACTTTTGCGATTTGCAGAAACTAACAGAGAGATAGATTTAAATGCCCCGGTGGATTCAGTGGAGATATAGACCAACCAAGGATGAACTGGCGGAGAAAGCTGCACTCCGCAACAACCAGAGACGCTCTTCTACGATTATATTTGAGCGGCCTAATCAGATTCACATCAGGTGTATCTAAGCGAGCTTCCACCATGCTATGGCCGTCTCCTAGGGTCTTAGTGCAAGAGTGAGGACGTAGCCCTCATTCACGAGCCATGGATAAATGCGAGCGCCATTCAAGGCCTGCCCAGCAAGAAAGGTAACTTGGTTTGCAGCACCTAACACGGGCAGCCTAGATCCGCCTTGTTCATTGGAGACAATATAATCTCTTCCACTTTGAGAGTTTACCTTGGGGATCTAGCGGCTGTGAGGCCATTAATGGGAACCAATGAGAAGTGAGAGCCTCCGCGTACTTACGGGGCGATGCAGGAATATCCACATCCGTGGTGTGAAGACTAGTCCACTACTGCAAGTCCTACACTGGCTAACCGACTGTGAACTCAATGCTTACCATACAGCAGCTCCAATGACAATTCCAGAGCTGAGGGCCTCCTTGAATACCTCTTAGAAAACAATGTTAGCGAACCCACTCTGCCTAAGTTCTTCTATCTCAGGATGGCATGTACCATGTGGCCGGTCAACATTGTGGCCGCGACGGTGTCATTCTAGATCTACAGAGTTCCCAAATGTACGAAGTGGGAAGTGTTTCGTTTGCTAATCTCCGCAAAGAGGAACACATCTGCGCTTTATTTTCATAAAGCTTGGTTGATGAGTTACAACCTTTTCAATGCTTTTAGGGTCCTTTGGAAAGATCTAAGTGACATCTATTGTTTAATCGCAATACCGGATTAATTAAAAAATATTATCTCAACTCTCCTAAATAATGTTCGGATTGCTTACGTCATATCTAGATTACTTCTAATCTCGATACCTTCATGGAATTCGAAAATCTAACTATATATTTTCATTATTATCGGTTGCCAAATTTTTGCAAGTTTGCAATGGCTTGAGCATTCATCTCTAACAAATATTTACAACGGTTATGGGTGGGCCTCTCCACTAGTTGTGTACATGGTTTTTTTTTTCTGTGGTTAAGTATACATGAATTTTGTTGTTTTTCTTTTCGTATTTTGTCTTTATTTTTCTTTAAATACTTTTTAAGCGGCATTCATAACATTAGCACACGACATATTTCTAACCGTCAACTTAATTCGGCTGTTAATTTTTGTTAGCTGAATTTCATGTGTAAATAAAATAAAATAAATAATTATCCGCCTGAGTGGCCGAGTAAGCAAAGAGTCTCGACTAGCAACTCAATGGTCGTGGGTTCGAAGCTCGAGTGATGGAGAATTTTCAATAAAGCCAGTAGGCTTAGATATCTAATGCTTTAATTAGAGTGCTTCAGTGTTAGAATTTATTCTCTGGCTAAATTAGCATTAACAATATTGTATACCTCATTAGAGCGGAGTTTACAGAGAAAAAACCTAGAGGGTCATCACTTCCCTTGCCCTGCTATGGATGTACGAAAGGACGGCGTGGTCGCTGACCTCTCTTTTCAAATAGTTTGAGGTGCAAAATACCGCTATGTAAGGGTACTACACAGTGGTCACGTCAAAAATAGTTCTTTTATGGATCTCCAAGTTTGGTTTGGATTTTTTCTATTATTTTTTCCATTAACTATTCTCACCGGTTTCCGCGACCATAGTTGCTCGCTATAACTCCGTCAGAAGTTTAAATTTGTATTTGTAGGTGCTCGAGCATATCTTCCTGCTGATTACTCCCTAAGCCTCGGATAACCCCTTTTCGCAGGTGGATTTCAACTTTTTTTTTAATAAAAAAGTCATTCATTCAAGGGTTAACTACTGAATTTGTTTTACTTACACAATTTGCTTATAGCTAGCAATGCCTGTCTTTATTTACTTTATTGACAACAATCAGGCGAGTTTTTGCGCAAATTGGAAATATTTCACTTCGTTGGCTTATTTTAATTTGTCCTGTTTTTACAATGTTTTGCCATAATTAACGAGTATAATGACTTTGTCATAATCATAATAGTTATGTATATGTAAACATACATAAGTGCACTCAGTTTATTACAATAATAATCAAATATCTTAGAGATTAATGTCAAATTATTTGGGTAATGTCTGATTTTCGAATTTAGTTATAAAGAAAACGATAAAAGCTCAACAAAAAATTTTACTTTGAATACGAATGCAGAAAAAAGTCCACATATTTGTGAAGTGATTTAAGAATAAATTGTGATTGACCTTTAGCTGACTTTAATGGACAGGTCATTGGTGTATTACCAAAAGGACTACAAGATAACCCATGTGAAGAAACGGCGACGGCAAAGAAAAAGACAAGGTACGTGGTATTTACTTATTTCATGAATAAATTGGAAAATAATCCAGCGAGGAATGCGACGTCTATTGTCGTTCAGTTTGGCGGCGCCTGAAAAAATTAATTAAATAAATATTTCTGAAGAGAAACAACAAAGTTATGGAAGTAAAATTTATCAGTAGCTCGACATGAATAGAATTGAACTAAAGAAATTTCGATGCTATAAAGGAAAAGAATCGTTAGCGATTAGTTTCACTACCTATTTGCCATTTGTTAAGATTATTAGCTAATCATTAAGAGCATTTGTTAATATTGAATTCTATGCAGGCTAATGTGGACAAGTTTGTAATTTTCAAAGCCGTTTCGGCTAATGTTTAGCGACACGTATGGCCTGAGATCAAAATATATCTTTGCTCTTTTGTTTAAAATTGAATTTTAAGGTAAAATGTGTTTGAAATATGATTTTAAAATGGATGAGAAACAGACCGTTCAAGTCAGTTAAGCGCGAGTGAGTCCTTAGAGGGGAGATAAATTCGTCAAATTATTTCGTACATAGTAAGGAACTATTTGAGTCTATAGCGAATACTTTTTGAAGCTAGTAGTCAGTTCCTAGCTACTTTTAATCTGTGCTTGCTCGTCGAGGAACACTTGAAAAATTGCTTATCCGAGGTAACATGTCTTCTTTCTTTAATATAAATAGTATGCTCGCTTCCGTTTGAAGAGAGTTGACTTCAAGAAGAAGTAGAAGAAGAAGAAACATTGATTATTCAATTTCGCCAAATTGATATAAAAATAATAATTGTTTTTCCAAGTTGAAGCAGATATTCAGTAATGCTTTTTTATAGATCTCGTATATTCTTGGTAAGAAAAATCGGAGATCAGCAAATCCCCGAATTCCAAATTTTGCATGTAACAATATTGAGAAAGATGGGAACTCCATTGGCCAACCCTTAAAGGGCATTTCAAAGGCGATTTGAAAAAACATTAGCTCCGAGAGATCTACAAAAACCGACGGTATTCATTAATGTCTTGGCAGTAAAGGAGACCAGAGATTTTGTAATAACTTTCCGAGGCAGAGTTGTATTTACCTCGCTCAAGAGGTATAAAGAAATTTTGTAAGCTTCGATATAAGTGAATTCAAAGATTTATTCTTGATATTTTTATCCACAACCATAAGCTGTTCATACGTGACAGTCTTAACATTTATTAAAACGAAAAATGTTCTTTAACTTTTGACTTTATTTAGTTATTCTTGTTGGAGTCTTGGCATAATTCTTCTAAATTTCGTTGCACAACTTTTAACAATTTCGTTTTCTTTTTATTTACGAGTGGTTAAGAAAAAAAAAATGAAAAATTATAGTTTACTTTCCCAAACACTCGAACGACTGTTAGCAAATTTTATTAACAATCAGGTGGTTTTCCTTCTTCCTCTCTCTTTAGGTTGTATGCAAACTTTAAATTACTATTTTGCATACAATTCTCTTTGTTATATCGAATAGTTCATATAATTTGAATATATATTTTACATCCAAACATATTATGTATTATTATATAAGCTAAGCATAATAAAAAACTTTTCTAATGCGAAATTTGACTTTGGAGAAAAGGAGATGGCCAGAAGTTATCCAACTCTCGTTTTCAAATGATTGACTAAATTATTTTCTTTTAGAGAAAAGAATTCGAAAGGAAATATAAACAGTTGTTATAATTATTTGGTGTAGCGCTTCTCAAAAATGCACTAAAAAACTGAAAAACTAATACAATATTTAGATTATGGGCATTTCTGAAAATGGGAAGAAGAAGCAAGAAGAATATCGAGAAATACCACGTGTTGTCGCATAAAGAAATATCCAAAAATTATTTTCTTGCGTTCTTCTGCTTTATCGCGGATATTAATGTGACACTGACCCACAACAGTTGCAGGTACATTTATTGAGAGTAAAAATGATAAGCCGGTCAATAATTTTCGGGACTAGGTAAGAAAAGTAATAACTCAATCAACTGAACGTTTATCCAACACTTTATTAAAACGACTTGCAAATAGGTTCCAGTTTCCGCAATGGCCTCTACGATATCTTCTCCCGCGACAAAACTTTTTAAATTATGCAAGCAATTAATAGTTAATTGATTTGTAGCTTATTTTTTATTTATTATTTTTTTTTTTTTGTGATATCGTTTCGGCCGGTGTTCTGTTCGTCTAATGCTGTGACGATCTGAAAGAAGTGAAAAAAGAGAAGAAATATGTGACCAATCGGTAAGCGTTAGGTCTTTACTGAGTGACCATTCACTGAACCTGTGACCAAAGTACAACAATGGAATTTAGACCCGGGGGTGGGTGCGAAAGTAATTCAAAGCTCAATTCATATAAAAAATGGCCACGCCAGCGGTAACTAAGAATCTTCTAGAAAACAACTTTCTCTGTCTAAAATTCCACTGCCACGTGATATATTCCTCTTCCTTCCTTTCTCGATTATCAAGAGTAGTTTTCACTATTTTTTATGGTTTCTGATGTGACCATCTTTTTGCGACGTCCATGATATTTACCATTATTAATGTCTTCGTACGAGCTCATTTAAAACTTTACAAATCACTGATCAATTTTTATTTTCAACCAATACTCTTCGAGTTCGAGAGGGTCGGTTCAGTCATCAAGAAGCAATGTTTAAGCAACACATGACGCTCGTTTTTTTCGACTGTTTTGAAAATCACGGAAGTAACGTAGCGGGTATATATACTCGGAATGGCTTGCAGCTTTGACAGGCGTCGTGTTAATGCTTGAGATGCAGATGGGTTCTATTGATTAAAAGGGAGCTTACAAACCAGTTTGTCAACGTAAAACGGACTGAAAAACATTCAAAAGCTCTTCTTGTAAATTGATTTATATTTGTTTAGTTTGTTAACATGATTTCAATTTTCGATGCATTCTAGGTAATCTAAAATACATTGTATCCTTAGGAGATCGATATTCATACTCAAGGAGCAATTGCTTAAATAGATTTTCGAAGAATTTTTATACTTCATTTTTATTGACCAAAGTAAATGATTTTTTCAAGGACGTACGGATAGCTTTATTTTCCTTATTTACTGGTATTTGTTCCGAATTTGAATCATCCAGCCATTTAGAGAGAAAATGGGTGCACTGACACACTCATAAAGCGTAAATTTATGGTATTATACTTTAAAGTGTGTGTGTGTGTGTGTGTATGTGTGTACAATTTCTTTTTTTTTTTAGTTTTTAAAAAAGTTTTAGAAAAGGTTTTTCAAAAATTTTCCATTACATGTTTTGTAAAAATTTTTTACTCTGGTTAGTAGTCGCATTGGTAGCTAATGAACTAAATTGCACGACTATCTTACACCCATCAACGCCCTGCGCACAAATACATGACCCATTCAGGTTGTCTGTGCATTTGTCTATGCATCCTTGTGTTTGTATGCGGTTAAATTAATACTTTGATAATTACAATTTCAAATTGCGGCGACCTCATTAAATACACGAGTACACAAGCGCGATAATGCTGCCAGATTACAACAAAATAATACACAGAGAATAGTAATTTAGTTCTTGCCAGGACTCTACTACAGAGGATATGAGTAGCCTGGTTTTGTTATTCCGTTTTTAATTCTATTAAGGACTTATGGGTAAGCTCTACACGTTTTTCATATATATGCAGAAATCGAAGTGATACTGATTCGCCACTAGATCAAAATTTATCTAAATGCTGAAATTTATGATCCGGCTGTTAACAGTGCGGTACACAAAGTAGTAGAAAAATAGGGTACTGACTGAAGCTATTGCTGCTGCTCAACCGTAAACAAGTCATCCGCTAAAGTCACTCTACTTATCGGTCCAAAAATGAAACGCTTTACTGGATGGTCAATTGGGAAAGTTTTATGGACCTTGTCTTCTATCCTGAATCAAATTGCTCGTCACGGGATCTCAGGACTAAATAAATACTTTGACCATTTCTCACATCCTCGCTTGTCATTGCGAAGGTTGTGGTGGGTGCATAATGTTCGTCTAAAGACCGATAGAGTTTCTTCACAAAAATTTTTTATTTTTGGTACAAATGCTTACGTGTGTATGAGAAGCAGTGGAGTTATAAACATGACAGTTAACATTAATTAGTTGAAAATAAAATGACAGGTAATTAAAGTTTACACGAATAATGGTTGAAAATAAATTTTTAACTTTAAATGCATGTGCGTGTGTATAAATATGGGCAGGACCCATAAAACAGCAGCGATAATAACGATAATATATATGTGTAGAAGAAAAATGTTTAAAATAAAATCAATAGAATTTCATTGATGTCAATGATAATGTATTTAGTCTGCTCTGCAAACGTACACAACGACAAAAGCAATGTAACTAAAATTATGGCAACAATCACTACGAGAGATGAAGGAGTAAAAGTAAAGTGTTCGGGGAAATATTATATAAAAGGAAAATGTACTGATAATTTTGTCAGTCTTATGCACATACAACCACATATATACATACGCACACACACGAACCTACATATATGCACCCACATATATATATATATATATATATGCATGCACATAAACGCGTTTGTACACACGCACACATATATTTTCACATCATCAGTACTTATTCCGCTCCATGAACTCTGTAATAAATAGTTTTTGGCCGGTATAAAAATCACATTAACTACCAGCAGGAGAGAAAACTTTCAAGACACATGGAACTCTCTTTTTAATTCTTTTCTTATATTCTTATGTTTGAAGGGAAATATTTTATTTATTTAAGAATTTCTTAAAGCAGTTAAGTTTTCTTTACGTTTTTTTTTTTTTCTTTTTTTTTTTTAAGAAAATCATTGAACTCTTTCGGTTTCTTTTTCTTTTTAGAAGCATTTCTTTTTATTAGATCGAATTTCAATAAACCGGACGGGTGGGCTGTTCATTCACATTTATATGCTTTTGTTTTATTTGTTTGTTGTTTACTTTCATCCCTTTGTTTTTTTTTTTTTTTGCAACATATTTATGCTCTTGGTTTTAGTTTTAGATTTAGTTTTTTTTTTCTTTTCTTTAATGCCATTCGTTCACTCTACATTATATGCATATGCAAGTGTTCATGTTATACTCAGTTAAAAAGATACCCAAAGGTCTGGGAATTAAAACGCTATTAAGTTAGTCATTGGAGGTTTGAAGCGTTCAAAATATTCCCTCAGTTGGGAAAAGCATACCTAATCTTATACTTAAGGTAGTGGCACAGGAGGCGAAGCTCGCCTAAACGTCCTCCAAGCTTGAATAATAGCCAACCTTAGTTAAGCACCCTTAAGTCTGTACGTAGTTCAATAGTGGAGTGGAAAAAACGATAGACGAAAGGTAAAAAGATTGAGCGACTGCCCACCTAATCTTATACTTAAGGTAGTGGCACAGGAGGCGAAGCTCGCCTAAACGTCCTCCAAGCTTGAATAATAGCCAACCTTAGTTAAGCATCCTTAAGTCTGTACGCAGTTCAGTAGTGGAGTGGAAAAAACGATAGACGAAAGGTAAAAAGATTGAGCGACTGCCCACCTAATCTTATAATTAAGGTACTGACACAGGAGAACCTTCGAAGCTCGAGTGAACGTCCTCCAAGTTTGAACAATAGCCAACCTTAGTTAAGCATGCTTAAGTCTGTACGTAATTCAATAGGGGAGTAAAAAAAAGCTTGAACGACTACCCACCTAAATGAGGAAAAACATCAACTATGTCGCACGCAGTTTATCTTGATCGTTGCTTTGCAGCATTCTATTGGCTACAATGCTAATAATACATTACTGTTGTGGATTAGAGCTTTTTTCACGTGTCGCATACGAGACGTCATTTGAAATGCAGAATTTGAGGCAAATTTGTTGTTGCATATTTTTATCGAAAATAAAAATCGGAGAATAAATTCGAACGCAACGGTTGGTTGCGGTTTCAGACTTTGCAGAGATGGGAAAAAGTAAGCAGGCGTAGCAAGCGATGAAGGACATGAACTACTTATGCATATGCCTCAAAGATGGTGTTAATATGTTCTTCGATTGAAGGCATGGAAGCATCGTTTTATTGACCTTATATTTGACTTTTGACTTGCTTCGCGCTCTTTCTATTTTGGAAAAGTAGTGAGCTGATAAGCATTTACTCTCAGAAACCAAAAAGTTTAAGTAAAATAGATTTCGTGAAGGCTTTCCAATAAGCGACACTAGCTGAACTCTTTTTACTGGTTTGCACGTTTACTGGTGCCGTCAGTGCGTTTCCTCTTTCTTTCACATACACTCGTCTTCACACTACATAAGACTCTACCTAGTAAGTGAAATTTACTGTTTATACCGTGACAACCGTCGGACAAGCCATTTAGCCATTTGGCATTTGCTTTTGTATTACAGTGAAGCTCAGTTTAGTTTTGTTTATTTTTTTTTTTTTTATTTATTTTTATTATTATTTTTTTTTTTTTTTTGCCTTTCTTCTTGTCCCTTCATAGCCCATCCTTGTTGAATTTATAGGTCCAAGCAGTGGTGAGTTCATTTATAGCGTTCAGTTTTTCCTTCATTGTGCATTTTCCCTTTAGTTTGTTTTGTTTGTTGTGATCTCATAATTTTTAACAAGAATGACTTTTGTTTGCGTTACATTTAAAATGGTTTTTATTTCTATCAAGTTACTGGAGAATGTTGTGTTAAATTGTCAAACAAAAAGAGTTGCCGTCTTTTTCACATCGCATCGCATGAAAGATTTATAATTTTTAAATATAAAAAAAAATAAATAACCAAACGAGCGGTCAGGCATTTGTTATTATTTTATTTTATTAACTTAGTCCCTCAATTTAAAAGCAATAAAACGGATTGAACGCTTCCTTTAAGGAAATCTTTGTTAGTCTTTGCTATTTTGTTTATGTTAAAACACTATAGTGGGACACAGCCCGCCCTCAAATACCCTGTTCTTTACACAAATATTCATATGCAGATATTTCTAAATTAGTTGTTATATGAGAAATCATCGAAAAAGTGGTTCGATCGGTTCGTGCTTGCTCTAAACCAATTGCGGTCTGTGGGTTGAAACCGAGAAGGAAAGACGGCAGGCTTAAAATATTACCCGTAAATATCTTCAATAGAGGGCCGCATGCAAAAAATATACTTTTCCATTATTGTTACGAGATTTACCCATTCACTCATCACTTCTCTTGATTTTGAAATCCAAAATTTGTGCCTATAGCTTAAGTTAGGCCTTAAAAGTGAACATAATCTCTTCTACAAATAAGACAAAAAAAAATTAACTACGAGAATTCACAATTTTCTGTCAATAACTTCTTTTCAACGTAGATCTACTTACTTATTACTCTTACACTGAACGGTAACACAAGAGAAGCCAATTGAATATTCAGTGAGCGATTATCTGCAAACAATTAAGAAATGTGCGCGTAATTGAACTAATACTTTTCCAACTTTGTATAAATGGTATTCCATTGCGATTTCCATTAGTATCCAAACTCGTCTAGTTATCTATGCCTTCTATACATCTATCCAAGGAGCAAGGAAACTCTTCCAAGTCCCACAATTTCCGTTCTTGCACTTTTTAAAGGGTTCTAGGGTTCAATTGGTAAATGAAAAGTAAAGATGGCACCTGATGTTAGAATTATTTGTTTCCTTCAAAAACGGTACGATTGGTATTTGAATATATTTAATGACAGGCTAAGCTTTCAGTAGTTGGCACTGATAACTCTTTGTGAATGACGAGTTGGAGGTATAATAAGAGTTACTATTATTTACTTAATACAAATTTTTTGTTGTCACAAAAGGAACAATAAATTGAGACCTGAAAATATGTTTGCCATAGGATTGATTTCGGTAACTTTTTAAATCATGTCACGTAAAATCATTGCCATTTACATGCCATTGAAATCATCAAAGGAGTAATTTCTACCCACAAACATATGGTTTCCTTTTACTTACAAACTTCTGGTGAATAATTGAAAATAAAGAAAAATTAAAAAGAACCAGAACTGTAGGGAGCAAGTAGAGGACCACTGAAGCTTTTTTTCACGCAGGTAATATGTCCAGGTGTCCATGTTCGAGGTGTGGAGTTTTTATGTAATCATTTCACATTTTGCGTTTTGGTGAGCAAAATATGTAGCAAGAATACATTATCGAGCGTCAATTTACTAAAGAAAGGAAGAGGTTAACTCATGGATTTGAAGATAATTTCGATGAATTTGAAATTTTTTATATGAAATCTTAACTTTCTTGTTGATTTTACCCGGAATCATAAAAATTGCGAAAGTCACTGTAATTAAGGTTTTTTGTTGCTCTTTATATGATGAAATTTTGATTTTTTGCAGCTGAAATCATTGAAATCACGTTACGTGCAAACTACAGACAATAAGCCGATTTGAAGGTTTATAGTTAAAATCTTGATGATTCGTATTTAAATTTGAAATTCATTATAGCAAGATAGTGAGGCCGAACTTATGTTTGCCTTTTCTCGATTTTGAAACCAACTCTGGTAACTCTTTATTGAACAGCAATGATTCTATATGTTTTGAATGGTACATCGGTCCAATTTACTTTACTTCTTTTATTCGTTCGCGTTGGCTTGCATGCATGCATGCGTTGTCGCCTGTCATTGAGAAAAAAAATGAGAAAGAAAGAAAACAAAAAAAAAAAGAAGAAAAGAAATAAAACCACAGTGCAAGAGACCAGAGGTGACGGTATATTGTGGGGAAAGACCTCTTAAACAATTCAAACGCTTATTCAATTTCTTTCACATACTTTATGCTGATGACATGCACATTTTCTTCTTCACTTTTTATATATAAGCAAAAATAAGAGAAAAATATCTTGGAAAATAACTAAAGGAAGAAAAAAGGAAGAAAATTATTTTTCGTTACCCACACCGAAGGATGTAGTCATAATTTTTCGCATTTGTAGAGCAAATGGAAAATAATGAGCCAAAGGAACAACAATGATGTTAGCGAAAACAAACAGAATAGCAAAAAAAAAAAAAACAGCAGAAAGAACTAGACGCACACACACACACACACACACACAGCTATAGTAGAGAATTTAATAATAAAATATGAAAAGGACACACAAGTTAAATTATGGGGTCGGGAAAAAAACCTAAAGTAACTTAAATGGGGAAGAATAGTATTCCTGCGGGACTCTATCAACAGTTGATAGACTACAACAAAAATAAAAAGCGAATTAATATACACACCCAGATATAGTATAGTATAGAGTAGAGTATATGCAATATATAGGGGCGAAGTGTATTGATAGTTGCTGTAGAGCAAGGCACCACTAAACTGCAAAGACGAGCGAGTCTATTATTTCTTAACGTAATTGCATTAATACGGCCACGAAATTAAAGGAAAACAATTCTTTCTTTTCCTATTGCTTTTTGCCCTAAACAACTTTTTATGATTTAACAAAAGAGAAAAAAAAATTTGTTCAAAATGTTTTTCATATTTTTCTGACGAGAAACTCAAAAGCAAGAAATCTTTCCAACCGCTAATCACAGCTAATACTTGCTTACTTCTCCTGTATACGACTTTATGCTTCTTGTTTTACTACCCTCTGGTGTAACATTTGACATGCTATCAAAATATGAATGTTTTTCTTCGCGCCTTCTTATTTATTCCGGCTTTGTACAAGAGAAAGCGAGAGAGAGAGAGAGAAAGAGAGAAAAAGAAAAAAATAAAAACAATGCCAGGAAGGCCAACAGGCTATCGCCAGGTGAAAATAACAATGTTGATGAATTTTCAAGCCTATTAAAATAGGCGATAGGGAACGTAACGCCATAACAAGCTAAGAACATAAGATTACCTTCAACTATAAAAGCAGCAGTAAAATTTTTTTGTAAATTTAATTAAAAACGCGAGCATAAAGCGACAGAAGAGGAATAACAACATTATGGCTTAAGGATAAAGCAATGGCTTCTTCAGTTTTGAAACTCGTAAGAGGCGCAGAATTTTAAATTTAAGAAAAAGAGCAGCAATGAGCGAAAGGCAGATTAAAGTCAATAATTCGGGAACCGGTTCGACAAGAGCAAACTAGAAAACTTAGAATTTTCATTTCAGTACCTACGATTTGCTCCTATTTTCGTTATAATAAATCAAAAATTTTACTTTACTACCATAAAGCCATAAAGGCTTGCATTTCATGGGAGTCGTTAAGTGAGGAGGGAAAAATCAAACATTTGTAGTCTAAACATACAGTGCATATGGTCTTATGAAATTCTTTATACTATGCCAATATTATACATAAAATATATCCCGTTGTCGCATAATGGCTTACTTCGTTGCAAAAACGTTCCTACACAGAGATAAGCTTCAACGAAAGGCTCGCATAATCGAAATCATTTAAATGTGACGTCAGAATACTATTTTTCATCAATTTTGGGGAGAAATTAGAAAATTATGCTGAACCAGAAGCAGATCTACTTCAAGTCTATATTTAAATTATCATATAAATAAAGAATAATTGAGAATATACTCTAGTATATAAGAGACCACTCAATAAGTTCGTAGGAAGATATATAGACGTCGTCTCTATATAGCTGAATCCACATGATTTTTAGATAGTCCTACTTTTTTTGGTTGTAACCCGATGGAAAAATTTGAATTGCGTGAGTAGTGCAACTTGTGCACTGAAGGTCGGATAAATTTTCTTTGAAGATTGCTACTAATTAAAAATCATATGGAGTCATCCTACATTTGCGTAACATTCTATGAATTTATTAAGTGACGAGTCACATATATATAGTGTTTTTATTTGTATGTCATAAATCAGACACGTCTATTGGTCCTTTTAATTGTTTACCTTTCATTTTTGATGTTTCATTTGATTCGCCACAAAAACGTAATATATTCTGGTAAGCTTGCTAATGCTTGCGCCGGTTTAATGATACTCTACTTTCTTGGATTCATATCGGTTGTGAATGCGCCCTTATGCTAGAATTTTACATGTTTTTTTCTATTCCTTTGTTTTCAGTTATTTTTCATTGCTATATATAGATTTTTTATACCCGTCATTGTAAGATGGTGGTCTCCGATGGATATCTACTCATTTTTTCTTTTCCTTAATGTATGTAACGCCTAAAAGGAATCTTCAAATCAAAGACCCTATAAAGTATATATATTCTTGATCAACGCGAAATTCTGACTTGATTTAACGATGTCCATCCGTCCGTGTGTCTGTGTGGTATGCGTTGTTGGGACTCTTCTGGTCGCAAAGATCAAGATATCGACTTTAAATTTGATAGAAACATTGCAAGTTTCTGCACACACGTCGTTATTGAAAATTGTCCAAATTAGACAGAGCAGAAGCGCGCAATGGAGCGTAAACTGAAAGCGGTCTCCTTAAGTGAAGATACAACTTCTTTACTTGTTTATATTTACAATCCTTTTAATTAGGTGCAAAATGTTTTTTAGAATCTGCTGCTAGTCAATTCGGCTGTTTTTTTTTTTTTGTAGCTGAATTTCACTCGTAGTAAGTCTTATCTTGCTTTTGCCCAATAAAATTTATTTTAGAAGCTAATTTTTGTTATTGAACTAAGTCCTAACAGGCAGATATTCATCTCTTCTATATCTAGCATAACAGGATCGAGGTACACTACTTTTTCCTTCCAATTGTTGTAATCGCTTTTATATTAAGGGTTGGTGTACGCTCTAAATATTTTTATGTCCATCCACCCGTCGTCTTTGAGTAGCGCTGAAAGAGATTCAGAGAGAGAGAGTTAGAACTTGCTTAGTTTAGCTTCGCAGGGGACCGCGTATAACTAACTATAAAATAAGAGAGTTACTGCTATAAATGCTACGAACAAACGAAAATGTCGATTTCACATTTAGTAGAAATCCGTACCGGGAATTTAAAAATAGTCACAAGCGCCTAACTTAATGAACAAAAAAGAGAAAATAGAAGACAACATATGTATGAAATAAAGAGTGTCTGACGTACTGGGTCGAAAGTAAATGTGCTTTTGTTAATATTGCGTCATCACATCATAACGTGTGATTATGTGATGACCATTTTTCTCTGAGAAAATTTCGGACGTCTGGAACGCCCTCAAAAGCACTCCATTGTAAACGTGAAGCGCCTTGCAGTGGTGCGCTAGGTTACGTGCGTTGTGTTTATTTATTGTGTTGTTGTATCTTTTTAGCCGGGAAAAATGAAAATAATTTGGAGCAATCTTTGTGAAATATGTGCAATATAAGGGAAGACATGACCAAAGTAAACTAGAGATACCGTTTGTCAAAACCTTATGAATGAAGAACCTATTGAGCATTGAATTGCACAGCTGGAGGTTAGACCATAATCGATAGTTAAACTGCGGTTATATGCCTGCACATTATTGAAAACGAACAAGAGGCTAAACAGAATTTTCAAACACATAGTCACACATGACTTGTACATAACAAAGGAGACTGTTGGCTATCGTTGACAACAAACAATAAATAGTTTTTGTAAATAATTTCTTTATATGTTAATCTAAGAATATTCGGAAAGTTATTGGCGTAAAATAGTTTTCATTAGATCCAGAGTTCAAAATAAAATTTTACGATAACTTGATTTACCCATGAACCTCTAAAAGTGGATATTTTCGAAAAGTGAATGCAACTAAGTTTATACAAATTCATGAGCCTTTATTATCTGCATTAAAAACTAAAGTGGAAATGAACGAGAAATTAATGTCAGTTTAAACTCTGTCTGTTGTTAACATTTGATTCGAGTTTAAGCGCCGACTGCAGATATTTAATAAATATTCTTGATTCGTGATCAGCTTAGGTGTTTTGTTGGCAATCATCATCATGATCATCATCATCATCATCATTTGATTATTAATGGGTAACGGGGCCATTTGTCAATTTATCTTTCTTACTTTCCTTGGTGTAGGGGGGAACTAAATAGTTTGGTTAGTTTTCTTCGTTCTTTTCTTCCTGTTTAAACTGTGTTAACCGTTACCGCACAAGTTAGTTGCTATTTTATTAACTCGTAGTAACTTTTCCAATATGTAGTTAAAATGAATTACATCGTTTTCCCTACAATTCGCAACCTTAAAATATAATTGAGTTGTCACAATAACAACCACAACAACAGCAACAGCAACAGACTTGTGTATGATATTGAGGCCGTCGTCGATGATAATATTGACTATTAAATCAGCAATATCCCCATCTCTCGTTCCCCTTCTCTCGACCGTTCTGCGTGCGTGTGCTTGTGAGTATGTGACTATATCGGTAAAATTGAACTGACCTTCACACGTTACGATGAGCAAGCGAGTGAGTGTATGAGCGAATCAATGAACGAATGAATCAATGTGTATGTGTGTGTGCGTGTGTGTGTGTGCCTGCCTTTATTTTACCTTAATAGACTATACGATGAGTATGACGACATTTTCATGCTGCTGTTGTTATAGTTGTTGTTGTTATCGTTATATATGCTATTATGAATATCTCAGCGTATGTGTACACAAAGGTTATGGATGATAGGTTTCGCGGCGGTTTATTATAACGTGTGTCCATATGTTCTGCCCCGATACGTTATGATGGTGGCAGATGCCAATGTTAAGATACAATTATCGTGATAGTGTCAATTTTATGAAAGTACAAACTGCATTTACATGCATCGCATGTTGTTGTTGTATTTGTTGACGTTCTTCCTCGATACAATCGCCTTTAATTAGCTGCAAATTCATATTAAAGGATATAAAATAAATTAAAATAAATTTGTTTTTCAGTCATTTTTTAATTAATATTTTTTAGAGTTGTTGTTGTTGTGCTTTTCGAAGAGAGCAAAAAAAAGGAATGAAAAGGTAAATAAATTATAATGAAAACGAAAATATATTTTAGTAACAAATTGACGCCAGTATGTGTGACGCCGTCTTGAAATGTGCATTTAACGGCAACCTGGAGTCCGACAGTTAAGCACCAGTCAAAAGCAAAAGTTAAATGCGTGTTTTAAGCTTTTTTTCTTTTCTTTTTTTCCTCTTGTTTCACTCGATTTGATTTTGTTGTTTTATTCATTTGTGGAACAATCTGTCAATTTGCATGTGCAGTAATTATTGTGCAGCGTACACGTAGCTATTTAAAAAGCATTTTATCAACAATAGGACAACAATAGAAGAACAATGGAAAACGACACTGTGGCGTCAGACGTCAGCAATTCATTTCTGTTCTCTCAAACAATTAGAAAAATTAAATGAAATCCTATAAATAACTGGTTGGTAACAATACCAACGAAGCATGGACATCAAGTATAAGCTCTGTTAATACTTATCATATATTCTAGATAACGTCTATGTACTCTCGGACAATGTAAGATTTAAGTCCATTCGTCTTCTCTGTTTACAAAACTCATGCTAGCAGAGATACTATGTGATGGGTTCTAAGTACTGCACTCTCGCAGATTCTTGTTTGAAGGGGAGCATATTAAAATCCAAAAGTTCTTGATTGAAATGATCTTCATGGGCCAATTGATAGACTCTTAGATGTTGAGTAGTCCAGATTTTGTCCAACATTGTTTTATTTGGTTTCAATCTAAAACTATGGAGTTGGGCAAGAGGAAGTCACTTTGTGTCTTAAATATTGGCTTACATGTAAAGTGCTTTTCTACCAACCGCATTAATATAAAAAATTCCCTATTCGTTTCTAAATTGTAAAAATTTCCGAATCTTGATATTTTCAATGCTTACCAAGTTGGTTTCATTTCGGTAATTAACTGCCAGTGATCGACTGAATCGATTACTGCTGCCTTTTTCGTAATAAGAACAAAGATTCATGAAATGCTGAAAGCATTACTGCCTGTGCAGCATGACCTATGAGAAAATAAATACACATATGTTACGTATGCTCGCACGTTCATGCCTCTGTTACAAGTTTCCCGACGTTAAATCGAACAAATATGACTCGTGAAGTCTCATGCAGATCAAACAATTGTAAACCTTATGAAATTTTCGACTTTTATTTCCAATTTTTATTAATATAAAGAACAATACTACATACGAGTGTCTTTTGGGTGGATCGTCTTAAACAATAACTAAAGCTTGCGGTAGATTCTTCGACGTATCGTTTTATAACGATACCCATCAAAGGCTGGTGCTTGGACATAATCAAGATGCTCATCTATAGGCGTTTCGGACTTTGCATAGGTATTGACAGGTTGTGCGAAATTCGTCAAATAATTATCCTCCGCTGGGAGGGTTAGTCTTAAAGGCGGCAAATGCGTTCTAGTATTCGCTTGTGGTAGATAATCTTTATAGGGATCATCAATGGGCTCCTCTTCATCATAAGCGTAATCCGGGCTAGGAAAACGTAGATATCGATCAAAATTACGATCGGTCTCACAGTAGACAAACTCAATTAATATCAAGCTGATTAAAAGGTATTTCTAAAAATTATTGACAAATTTAATCTTTTGATTTCTGCTTAAAGGTGTATTTTATTATCAAATTTTACCATTTCGCTGTTAATTTTTTTTTTTTTTTTTGATAATTTTGTAAATAAATGTGAATATTAGACTGTAATCTTTTGTAAAGCACTCTAGCTATTTATACCTTTTTACGTTTCTAATACACTTGGACAATGTTAGGCAATAATCCCTTTTCTTGTAGAAGACCAACTACTAATGGGTTGACCTTACGTTAAGTTACATTTAAACATTAATTTATTCATATTTATATTTAAACTAGTTTTCGCTTTTTAAGTTTGTGTAAATTTCAACTCATTACAAAAGAAACGGATAATTATGCAATCGAGTTTGCATTCCATTTTTTATATTCATTTATGCGGACTAAAAGGCTTATCTAAATATTTGCATATTTGTTATATCGAGCTGTATACACATATCTAAATATATATATGTACATTATGTACATATGTGTATATATATTTATATAGATACATATATATATCTGTATATCTTATTTTTAGATATGTATTTACAGATAGATAGACAGACAATGTAATTTGCTTAGAGGATTGACCCTGAATCGACTCAAATAATAAAATATGGCTTTGCCTCAACTCTTTCTTGGCGTCGTTGCATATCTCCGCACACACTTGTTTTAGGATACAAAAGGCCTTCGCATTTTTATTCAACTCAGTCAGGAGAGCATTGCGCAATTTTTCAATGATTCTTTCGTAGAAGACATTTCCGCACAATCTCTTTCATGCTGTTCGCGAAGCGCGTGGAGTGTTTCTGTCAAATTGCGGTTTTTATAATTCCTAGAAAATATCATAAACAAACTAAGCGCTCACTATATATTCACATTTTTACTGTAAATATCAATTCAACGGAGTGAGTGAAGCTTTCTTCATTATTTCTTCTTCTTGTTTTGCAGTGAAAAAGTCTCTCTTGTTTAGTTTGCTTTTTAAGACTCTCGAGTCGTTTGCAATTATTTAACTATAACGTAGTAATATTCCTGCCGTTGTCGTATATAAGTATATGTTGTCGTGTAAGTAATGGCAAACTGTAATAATAATTAGCTTTGAAAATTTATTGCAATTAGGCTGCGTCGGTTGTGTTTTTCAACCTCTACTTCCTCTTCAGTACTACTTACTAACACGTTGGCCAAAGTGTATCTAATGTCTACAGTTTAGTCATTACTTATGTATGTACTTTATTGTACAGAGCTCTTGTATATACATACGTACACATGAGAGAGAGCATGTATTTTGAAGACAAGTCTCATATGTGCAGTGGGTGATCAATAGCATTTAATTACTTTAAATATTTACTACAAATATGGGGTTCGCTTTATTATATACGATATAACATTATGTAAAAAGGAAAGTAAATTACGTCAGGTACTGAAAGTATATATTATTTAAAATGTAAAAGAAAGAAAAAAGAAAAAAAAGAAAAGGGAATGGCTTTTGTATAGCAAAGTGACTTAGGCAAGTCATAAGTAGAAGACGAAATAAGAGCATTATCGTTGAAGTATGATTCCTAACGTACAGAACGGGCGTTCGTTAATGGTTTTAAACCATATAATGACGGCTAACATTGACTTTTGTTAAAAGCCAGATCGTAATATCACGTTCACAATTTTTTCTCTTCTAAACAAAGATGTTTGCTATTTAACTTCCAATCAGTATGTGCAACTATTTTCCATTCGAACTTTTACTATGCAGTCCTAGTTCGCGTCGGAACGTCATCGCTTATATTATTTACAGAATTCGCTTCAATCACCAGATTGACATTACATTCTTCGTTAAACCGCTGTCAACAACTTGCGGACAACAAAGTCATGCTCGTATTTTGGCAGATAGCGTTAAAATATGCCGCGTTGTTAGAATACGGTATTTTCTCCAATATTTTACGTGCCTAAGTCGATACATATAAGTCGATTTGAGATTAGGAGAATTCTTTCAAAAGGAACGTAAACGTTGCATTATTACTTTGTTATGAATGTCGGGAGACCGTCAGTTGGGGGATTGTGCAAAAAAGCTTTCTGATGTTTAGTTGAATGGATTATCGTAAAATGATCATTTCAATTCGAAGTATATCTTTGAAAGTGTGGCCCGATTTATTGATTTTAAATGAACAGATAAATGTGAGAAAAGGATGAATTTCGCAGCGCTTTATTTGCTAATCGGATGACTTACTGTTGAACTTGTAACCGACTTACCTCATTTTGGTCTTCTACGCTAACTGCCGGGTGACCTCAACAGGACCACTAGACAGATACGATTATATAGATTTCATTATTTACTTTGAACAAGACTATCTCCGAAGCATACTTCTGCCTTATGAATATTTGACACGTCCCCCCTTCTGTAGATAAACAATCTGGTATCTGCGATAAATTGGAAAGTTTTCTGCAAGTGTACAGTAACGACCTTTTTGAAGCGGCGCTAACCAAGATATTTACTTTTAGGTATAAAAGCGATAGAGGCCCATCCCCCCGTATCTATCATCGAGTTTACGCACTTATAGGTTATATCCCCTGAAGAGAAATGGGAAGAGGCTAACTCGATTAACATTTGTACTCGTTTATTACTATATTAGTAAATTAAAGTTATTTAATGCTGATCGTGAAGGATTTCCAAAAATAACATTTTTCCATGTCAGGGGATCCATCAGTTAATATAATTTCACTTGTTTTTGAGTGCTTTTCACATGAATTGCCCTCAGAGCAGAGCGGAGTATCTATCGCTGCATCCCACATTCTCTCTCCTATACCTAGCTTGGTTAATTCTTTTTCAACGACCAACCACTTAGATGAAACTTTTCCTTTCATATATTTCGCTGTAGTATAAGCTCTAATGGCTTACTTTTGGTCATAACTACGTTTTCTGACTGAGTTTAACTAACTACTTCGACCGGCGCTCACGATTCACCGATAGTAGGCCATGTATTGACCTAACGGCCTAAGTGATGTTTGTTGATATATTTTGTATACAAAAAAAATTTGTATAAAAAAAAATTTTTAAAATGGAAAAATTTTTATTTAATTAAACGGGAGACGGTGATGACATTTCTTATATTTCTTTCCATAGCTTGTTTTTTTCGTTCTTCATAAAAAGGTAAGAAAAAAGTTAGTAGTAGTTGACGAACTGAAACTTGCGCATAATTTCATCGCCCATTTTATTAATTACTTACCCGTATAAATAATTTAATGTCTTCCCGAGTACAATTCCGTTTTTAGAATACAACTCTTTGTTTGCCTATTGCGCATATTGGCTGTGCATTCTTTCAGGCGCTAATGAATTGTTTGCGAATTGTTTATTCAATGGTTTGTATCATAATTGAAATTGCTTTTAATGAAGTGTAAAATTGCTAAACTTTTGCAGTGAAAAAAAAAAAATAAAAAAAAAACAACAACAACAAGAACATAATAAAACATAAAAATTCACTGCAAATAAAAATAATCCGATTTTCTGACAATAACTTTGTGTATATCAAGTTAAAACTGCAGGCATATGAATATATGCATGCGCAAGAGGACAGCATTTCTATACATTTTCATATACATTGCGAGCAAATAAAAAGGGTAAAAAGAAAAAATTGGCATTAAAATAATGAAAATAGTTAAATAAATATCTATATGTGGGTGGAGGCTGTTTGCTGTTGGTTGTTGGTGTTTTTATTATTTTTTGCTTGTTTTTCTGCTTGTTTTTTGTTTTTGTTTTTTATTTTTGCAATATTTAATCAAAATAGTTTAACGATTGCAAACAAACCCGAAAATATAAAAATTTAAATGAACGCATAAAAGAGAAAAACAAAAAAAAAAAAAGGAAAGGAAAGAAAAGAAAAAATGAAAATCCTACCTATGAAAATGTTGCTATGGTTGTGTTCTTGCTATTGCTATTGCTATTGCTGCTGCCGCGCTACTGCTAGTGCTGCATTACACATTGAATATTTAACACACGTACGAGTTGCAATGAAGCAATTTTTATAGAATACATACCAGAGCCATACGCTTTTACACTTATAGGTTAATGCATACATACAAGCACATGCACGTATGCATGCGCTACAAACGTACACATTTCAACGTTTGTTCCATACAAACACGTTTCTATTTGAAAAGAAGAACAGCTGCCAATTTTTATTTTTGCTATTTAACGTTAAAGATGTTTTCTTTGCCTTAAATGAAACAAAATAAGAAAAAGAAAAAAGAAGAGAAGAAATCTTAAAATGCTTATAAAGAATATACATTTTCACTAACATATATGTATATTTACACAAACACTAGCTCATATACACATACTTACATACATGCATACATACATACATTTTTCTTTCTATAACTACAGTTGTCCGAGTAAAAGGAATCACTACCATGTAAGCAGTAATCAAAGCTAATAATGTTTAAAGAAAAAACACGGCAACCAACCATTGAAGATTTTTTAAGTCACGTCATGGTACTTTGAAATTCTTTCTCTATATATTGTATGTTCTCTTTCTGCATGTGTTTTCCACTTTTTGTTTTTTTTTCTTATTTGAAAATTTTTGGCATTTGATTTTCGGTAAATTTTAAAATCAAATCTGTAACAACATTTTTTTTTTTTTGTTTTTATATTAATATGTGAACGTTATGTTATGTTAACTTAATCGTGTCATCGGTAACACAGCAAAATATATTTCGCAAAAAAAGCATTATATGAATTCTTTTGATTAGAAGTTTAGCATACATTAAGGGAACTTAGCACAATGATCGTCCACTTATTGATGATTAAGATGATCAGGTTGGCCCTGAAATAGGGGAGGAATGATATAAATTGAAAATCAATTCGTTCTTAACAATTTCCTAGTAGGCTTAACTCTTCTACGCTCTCGGGCAATGCCTGAAGCCCCTTATATTCTTTGGGTAAGAGATTTGGAGGAATTTATTCTTCTTTAGATCAGCTGCTGTCAACACTACATCTGGACGCGGTTTGTGAAAATTCAATTCGCCCAATTTGCGCTTACCTTTACATATAAATGGGAGATATTAGAGAAATTCCTCGCTCTTGATATATTTTTTTGCTTTGTCAGATATTTTTGTAAAAATGTCGATGAATGTTTAATGGCAGCCATTATAAGTATCAAATGTTTTTGAAAAAACCTTTACAAGAGATAGACAAAAAAAAAAAAAAAAACACAAATGCTAAGTAAACATAATGTGCGAAACTCTCAGTTCAGTTCGTCCCACATGGCCTACCTCGTCCAAAATACCTTAAACACTAGCAGTTGTTGTCTATAGGTATATATATATAATAGGTATATATATATATATATATATATATGAAAATGGAAGAAGCAATGGAAATCGTTGCACGTTCCTCGCATTTATCTTTGTTAAATAAAAAGGAACTTCAAACATGATGTGCGAGAAGTTGAAAATGTTTTCCATTATTAAAATACAAAGGAATTCAAAAGAGAAACTAAAAAAAAAAAATAAAATAAAAGTTATATTTGTCTTCAAAATCTTGAATATTCGGCTTAAGTAAGTGCATAAAAGTCGCTGTAGGCATGTTTAGCTAAACATTTGAGGCTACCTTTGCTTAGCTATTATCAGATGCTTTTACTTAATATTTAAATCAACGTATTTGCCAAAGGCTCTAAGTTCCTGATGGAAGGACTTACAACTGCCTGTAAGAGTTTTTAAGGTCAGTCTTCTCGATCTGTAGTTTGAAGATCACACTTGTAGTCCCGATTTCGCTCTGTAAGCCGATCTCCAAACGCAGACGACGACGAGCCAGAAGAATTTCTCGTACTCATTGATCGAGGTCTCCTAATGAATGGACTTTTGGGCATTAAAGGCGAAACTATGAATTTGTTAGCACAGTGAGATTTCTTTGGCGGCCTATTTACTCATGTTCCTTACGTCAAATTCGCTGACGAAGAAGAACAGCAAAGATATGCTTGTAATTCTTATCACTAAAGTATTAGGCAATCATTAAGAACAAAAGCTGAAGACTCAAGGATTAATACCATCTTGTGGACCTGAGGTCACTTTGTTGCTCTTTTTTCACACTTGGTTTTGCTCTCGTTGTGTATAATAGCACCTTTCGCAAGAATATCCTTAATTTTTGCAAGACCTGCTTGACTCCATATCTGCAAGCGTGTCCTTGAGATATTACTTAACATTTATTTATTTAATTACTTAAAATTAATTAGTTACATTTTGTTTTTCGAACAATATTAACGTAAAAAGAACAAAAATTGTTTTATGCTTATGCTAATTATGATATATAGATATATAAAGTATATAAGTATATAAGTATATAGATATATAAAGTATGAAGTATATAGTAAGATATATAAATATATAAAGTATGCGGGAGAAGGACCATTAAATAAATTGATCTCCACCAACTCTCCACCATCTCTCTCTCACATGTAGCCAGCAAATTTGGGCTCCTCTTCATTTGAAAATTAAAGATGAAAAATTTTGAAAGCGTTCTTTGGCTATATTTTTGGACAAAGAAATGAAGTGACAAATGTTATTAAAGTTGTCACGAAGAACCCGCATATGTAGATGTCCTGCAAAAAATACTAAATTTTGTGTTATACGTCATGGTCCGTCCATCCGTCTTTATCATACTTCCTTATAAAATTCTATGACTAGGAATGTGTTCTTGCTACAATAATTTATTTTAGTGTGTGTGTATGTCTTTCTGTCAAGTTATTTCATTACAACCTAATTTCAAAGCACACGTACTCCGTACGGCGCTATTGAAAAGCGCATTTTCCAAAGAGATCGAAAAAGTTAACTTGTTAATTGCATAATTAATCCATTAAAATAAATTGAATTAACAAAAAAAAACTCTTATTAATATTTAATTTGATGATTTTTATAAAATGAAAAAATAAGGCAATGACTGAAATGACATTGGAGCAGAGCTTTCCAGAATGAATTTATTTTTCTTTATTGAAAATATCATTTATACTATTGCGGGGAAGCACAACACACAGAATAGGGGGAAGCCAAAGTATTTCATAAATCATCTAAAAAGTATCTCCTAAACGTGACAGTGTTTAGCCCTAATGAAATTTCAAATCATTCAAGAGAAGTGTTTTATCGTGTGCCCACATACAGGTAAGAGCATATGTGCGGCCACTTTAGATTTCGTAAGCGAACATTTTCTTATTCGGTAGTACATCGTAATCTCAAGGTATTTTTCCATTTCACATTATAAACGCATTTCGTTGAGTACTGAAATATGTTGTCACAACTTTTTCCGCATACGGCCTTCAAGACAAAATGTCCCCAAATTGTAATATAATTAAAGGCTAATGCGTTTTTTGTTCTTGTTTTTGGATATATATTTATTCGCCGGTACAAATAATATTCGGAGATATGCCAATAAAATTTCAACGCTGTTTCAATTTTGGTGTCATCACCCTGATGTTGTTGCCATCATTGTTGTTGTTGTTGTTGTTGTTATTGCTCCTGATATAAAATTGCGATCGTTAAAATGTAAAAATGATTTTCTTTATGATTGCTGCAGTGATTTGCATACTCATACGATTCTGGCAATATTGTATTTCGTATGCCTATATATATATATATATATATATGTTATTGTTATTTTGTCTTAAGACAATAACGCATGAATGCTTTGATATTATTATTATTATTGTTGTTGTTATTGTTGTTGTTGTTCCCATTAAATCTATAAATCTTTTTATTTCACTATTTTGGCTTCAAAAAATTGCCTCGTAATGCATTTATTGCTGTTCGTATTTACTTTTACTGTTTTATTGTTTTTGTTGCTGTTGTTCCACATAGCCATATTGCAAGATAGTTAATATTGCTTTACAAATATATATATATACATACATACATATAAATATTTAATGTTTTATTTTTCGTGTTTTTGGTTTATTTTTCCGCAGTGTGATGAGACCGCATACCGGGCCTGTTTTCCGTATCATAACATTTTACAGGCAAAAGTTTATTTATCAAACACATATGTTGTTGCTTTTGCTTTCTCTCTCTCTTTCTCTCCCTCTCTCTTTCTCTCATATCATATCAAAGAAGAAGAAACGGAGGAAAAAGTTATGATTGTTTTGAGCTGCTTAAGCAATTCAATCGTAAAATATTTATTTCCCTTCTATTACGCTAGTAAGTGAGAAAGGAAAAGGAAGGGGTGCCAGCTCCGCTCCACTTCAAGGATATCGTTTCTTTGGTTGGTTTTTTTAATTTTCCTTCCATTGTGCTAAACGTATGCATATGTTCAAATGTATGCATATGGGTGTGAGTGTGTGTGTGTGTGTGTGTATAAGCTGATAGGTTATATTTGCGAATGCTGGTGTATGCAAGAAAAAACCAATTTAAGATTCAAAATTTAATTTTCCACCAATTAAGTTTGTTTCAAAACCGAACTTGCTTGTAATGGCAGGCAATAGCTTAGAGATATATATAGATATACGTACACGTAGATATACACAATATATGGGGGAAAAAGGAAAGAGCGAAAAGTGAAATATAGCAAAAGTTGTAAGAAAAACTTAACTCTAATACGGAAGCATAAGTTTAAAATGTGTTTAGCGAGAAGATTTATGAAGGTTTAGCGTGGGAATGTATTCTCTTTTTTTTTTTTTTTGTTTTTCACTTTATTTTTTCATAAAATTTATATAATTAAATTTAATATAGAACGGATGCCTATTGTGGATAGTCAGTCAGTCATTCATTCAGTGGGATTACCTTGCGACTTTATTAACGTAAATATTTTAATAAAATGTTTTCCAATCTAAAATGATTGGCTTAAGTGAGCTGTAAGCCCTTCATTCGTAGCCAAACATATTTCCAACCTATAAAGTGTTATGGTAAATAACTTTATTATATGTAAACTTTTAGAACTTTTAGAGCTGCTTCTCGTTGTTTATAAAACTTTAAGAAATTAACTGTTTACTCTAAACGTTTAAGTATTCTGCAGAAATATACTGAGTCTAGAATTGAAGGGCAGCATATGTGCCTGAACTAATGCCGTAGCACTTCTAATGAAAGGCAACCATGCATTTACAAAAATTGACAATTCAGTTCAAGCCGATTTCATTAGTGTGCATCCTTGATGTGGCACAATGTTTTACCGCAAACCAGCTTCCGGTCTATTATAATATGATACTTGTATTCCATAAAGCAGGCAAAGGAAGCAAGTTATTGACGAGATGTGCTTAATAAAATATTATTCGTTTATTTCTATCCCAACTGTCAAGAATAATAAGTTGATACAGTTAAACTGGCAGAACTGTCAAAGAACTACCTATGAATTTCGATTCTGTTAAATATATAGTTTCGCGTAGAGAGATGTTGAAAGTAGATGTGTTTTCATGTTGTTTCAAAAATGGAAAAATCACCAAAGCGCAAAGCGTTTCAATATTTATGAAGCTATAGATTTATGTGGAAAGGAAATTTACGATGGCATGATTAAAGTACTACTATGCTTCTTTCTAACCTCTAGTAAGAAGTGAGGTTATCCTTTTAAACGAGTTCTTAAAGACATGTTGTTAGATGAAGAATAAATTCTCATAATTTGCGATTCGAGAGAAAGAAAGCAAATAGTAATAGCAAAATAGTTTCATTAATAGTAATTTTAGTAGTAACGGTAAGAGTAACAGAACTGGTAGCAATAACGGTAACAGTGATACTAACAGCAAAAAGCAATAATAATGACAATACTAACAACTAACGGGGATAGTACTAGTAATATATAGAACCTGTAGGTAGTAATAATACCCGTACAGACAGTAAATGTATTTGTAAGAATAATTTATTTATTCGCCGGCTTTTGTGTACCTGTATAAAGCTGTCTTGCTATCTGAAAGTTGCCTCGCAAATATTCGACTCCATTTAAATAGGAAATTTTATGAAACACTGTTCGAGCCTGGAAAAGGCTTCTAATATAAAGCACCAGAAAATCGATCGAAATACACAGATCACTTTACGATATCGTATTAACCTTTTTATCTGTCTAACTATATTTTTAAAGGATACCTCAAGTTCCCTTTTATTGACATAGTGACATATACTGCGTTCTTAGCGAAGAAAACGTTAACGATGTAAAAGATATGCTAATGGAGGACCGCCGATTAACTGAAGGTGATACATTCGAGACCATAAGGATCTCACAAGGGTCATGAAATGGTTTGGATAGGAAGAGAACACTACCCGAAACCCCGCATGAAGTTTGGGCTTATCATTGTGATACAGAGTGGGCCTAGAAAGTTGGTTCCGATTAGTTGAAATGTTTAGGGTAGTTTTCTTAAACTATTTGTGCTTAAGACGATGTGGCATAAGTCACTTCAGATGCGTGACGTATTTCGTGAAAAATAATTGTCTGGAAATCAGTAAAACAATAATAAAAGACTGTTTGTGTGACCCTTTGAACCAATCGAGTAAAACAGTTCATAATCGTAAACTAGATTTGTGAACCAAAAGCATCTTGGATCTGGACAAGGCACAAAAATCTTTTCGCAACGACAACGACTGAATTAAAATGTAGTCTCTTCTGAATTCTGCTCGTTGCAAACTTAAAATTGGTTTTTTTAATCACAGGATGAAGCAAAGGCAGCAGTGGAGGAACGCTTTGAAACCATTTCATAAGAATGAGATTTATGGACTGAATCATCGCTGGAAGAGCGCAAGGCTCGATAAACTTAGGTTGGATTAACTAACGTTTCTTGTAGCCATCCGATCTGGTCAGGATTTTCGATTGTTAGCACATTAATGATGAGACTTTGTTTTGAATTCAACGCCTTATAATACCGAACCGATTTTTATTAACTCAACAATATGCCACAGACTGATTACTTTTTTACATTTTAAGAGAACGTGAATCCTGGAGTCCATTGTAGTATCTGTAGTTAATTACAGCAAAAGATGAAGTCACTTAGGTTAATTTTAATGAACTTTATTCAGCTCCTTACTACTGTTCAGTACATTAATTGTTTATTGACTTAGCCGATCGGATTGTTAGTTTTTTTATGACGTTGCTTCACTCCGCCGCGGCTCCTGATTAGATTACTAACATTACAAGCTATTCAACAGGAAGATGACGAAAATTGGACCTGTGTTCTATTCAAGTTCTTGATCGGTTGCCAATCGTATGCAATTGGGTTCGAAGACAACTTATTCGGAGTTCGAAAACGATACCGTATGCCCCTTAATATCAATGCCCTACAACGAGATTTTTATAGGCAAACAAACCAATTCAGTGCCTAAAAAGTAAGCGACCAAAAGCAATGTTGTGAGTTGCGGCCCTCACAAGTGTATTGAGTAGCATAGTAAAAGTAAATTTCAGTCAAGGCCTCACATTATCTCTTTTACAGTAAAAAGTAAGCGACCAAAACCGATCTTGTGACTTGTGGCCCTCGCAAGTGTATTGAGTAGCATAATAAAAGTAAATTTCAGTCAAGTCCCCACATTATCTCTTTTAGAGTCTACAAGTTTATTAAATGACATGATGATACTTTGTTTAATGAATGAAAGTCACCTTAAAGTGAACTTTGATGTCCTCTTTCATAAACCCTTTTTTATGTGTTGCTCACAAATATGTTGGGTAACTTAGTTTGATACCATATTAACGCATGAAACGCTTAACGGTTTGCTTTAACCACAAAAAGCGTATTTATTAACTTGTTTTACAAATAATTGTCACACTTCAGATCCTGACTGTCATTATATTGTGTCTGCATTTAATTTATAATATTGTTAATATACAAAAAAAAAAAAAACAACAAAAACAAAAAACAAAAAAAAAAGGAATACAAAAATACAATTATTTCTTTGTTATCTTTTGTTAAGTTAGAAAATTATTGCAAAATGGCTGCAGCTTAATACACACGACCACGTTCGTTGAAGAAGCGAAAAGGAATGAGGCGAGAAGTCACATAAAACTAACTGTCAACTGTCATTTGTCGCTAATTGTAGCTATTAGCCATCCAACGTATTTTCTCCCTTTCCCTTCTCTCTATCCTTCCGCTTTACCCTATGCTCTACGGTCTGACATTAAAAAATATTACTTCGAACAAATATCATATCGAGTTGTTGAAATGCGTTCGAATGGCCTGTTTTAGAGAGCAAGGAAAACTTTAAATATTACGCAGACGAATAGTACTTAAACTTTGTATTTAATACCATTTTGTTGCTTTTTTTTTTATTTTTTTTTTTTGTGATTCTTTTTGAATGGTGCGTTGGGTGATGGTGTTGTTATTATGACCGGCATTTGACCGAAAAACTTTTGCAATTAAGTTTGTTCGGTTACTGAGGTAGAGAGCACGCGGGGGCAGTAACCATAATATGAATAACATGAAATTCCCGAGCGCTCGATATATTGGTATGGGTGGTGTGTATTGTGCGGTTGCATGGCATGTTTGCTTAAGCTACATACCGGCCTGTTCATGTATACATACTCATGCTTCTCCCGTGGTTTTTAGTATTCCTGAAGCTATCATATCGTTTAATGCTTTTAATGACCAACTGTCGTTGTCGTCAGAGGGTTTTTCATAGTTATGAGGTCGAATTATTTCCTCCAGAACATTATCATTAAATAAATGCTTGCTTGCGCTCGTTCGTTCGCCTTTGCGTGTTTATGTGTATATGCCAGGATTTTGTATTTCGCAGGCATTAACGTGTAAACATTATATATATATATATATATATATATATTTCTCCATTCGCACATATACGTAATACGCGTAAAGGAATTTTCAAGTCTTAACTGTCATCTAATTGTTGGTTAAAAAATTGCTTTAATTATTTGCAAATGTTATTTTTTTAAAAAGATGGTAACTGAAGAAATTCGAAAGTTTTTTAAAAAATTATTATTTTCATCAGTGAAGCTTGCGCGCGCGGCAAACTGTTTAAGTTTGTTTTTGAGTAAAATATACATTTTGTTCTTGTTTTTGTTGTTGTTGTTTTTCTCTAAATCATTGTTAAATTAAGACAATAATTCCCATTCGAAGAGGGAGGAGCTTAACATATAATTCCGTAACCATTATTTACACTGACTTACATCATGTAGATGCTCGTAATGTTGTTAACTAACTTGCACACATGCTATGAAAAATAAAACCCCATAAATGAAATCACGTATTAGGGGCGTTGTCATTCTAAATGAAGTTTCTCTATGGGAATTTGCTTATTTGCACACTTATTGCACACATGTACACTAAAAATTTTTCAATTTTATACTCAACACACACTTTTCTTAATACTTTAACGGAGCATTTGTATTTACACCCATTAAATAGTAGAAGACATTCATAAATTTGTAAAATATGGAACACACATATTAGAGGCCTAATAATATATAAATATGTATATATGTACTATTTGCTTTGATTGCAAATATGCATACATTTACATAGTAATTATTAAAAAAAAAAGAAAATCGATTTGATTTGCCAAAGAGTTTGCCACAGTCATAGGATAAGTTGGAATCTGCCGTCCAAGCAATCCGCCGATGAAATTGATAAAATCTGAAAATACTAACATTTTTTTCAATGTGTTATCAATAAGTTGTGATCTGCAGTGGGAATCAGTTACATTTCCTACATACCTATAAGAGATCTGTGCACCAAAGGTCCAAATTACTTGTACTGATGTGTAAAAGGTTACCAAGGTACTTGGATATTTTTTTTATACATGACTCACTTTGTTACTAAACGGAGTTATTTAATGATTTGCATTTGAATATTTTTGAGAAGAGAAAATTTACTTGTATTTGTCATCTCAGAATATTTATATTCTGCTCAGTAAAAATAATTTCGTAAAGTTATTGAAAAATCAGCATTTTTTCATTACGTAAAGTGATTTATGCCACTTTCAAGCTCAATAGTTTAGAAAAATTACTGACTTATATTAACTTTGTCCGAGCTATTGTACTGAAGTGATATTTTGAAAGGACAGTGATTCAGGAAAATTAATGAATAAATTATATATGTAATAATAATAATTTATAATCGTGTATTTCACATAAAGGTTGTAATAATCAAAGTCGCAGAACTGGTTTTGGTCCTATACGTAGTTGCAAGTTATCCCTATGCAGGATAAGTATATATTACTTTCCACTCATTTGCTTTTATAGCAATCAGTTGTTTGTTCTCTTATGTAAGTATTATAGGGATGCTGTAAAAAGCAAGAATGGAATGGAATGGAAATATCACGTTCGAATTAACTTAGCTGACATACTTCGAATGCGATAAACTAGCCGATTGCCAACGTCAATTCGATTGATTTCGAACAGAGGCATACTGGAAAAGAAGATTGCACATGCTGTTCCTTCTGGACTGCCGGCTAGGTAACAAGTCACCTTCATCCGCCATCATCTGCTGGGTTTGCTCGCTATAGGTGCCGAATTATTAGGGATATTTTGAAATAAGACCTTCCGTTCCGTCCGATGACCATTTAACCAAAAATTGACTTGCCCGACTTTCAAAACGAAACGGCCCATATATTGAGGATCAAAGACTTCAAATGAGGATGCTTGGTGTTCAAGTTCCTCCCTTAAACATGACATTCTTATTAGTTGTTCCTTTCTTATTTTGTAACGAGATTAATCGTTTAGACATTAAACATTTATTTGGAAAAGGGGGCGAAAATTTTTCATTTTTTATCCCTTAAGATTGTAGGCTAGCGGCGTTTTGGCTAGCAATTGAAGGAAAGACGAAAAGACAATACAAATTTCGGGGAAAATTCAACCAAAGGCTCGAATTTTCGCATCAGCTATGCAATACTGATGAACATCTTGCTTACTGTTGAGGCCAATAAAAGCCGCCCGTTAAAAAATGTCAAATCTCTTGATTTCTTTCTAAAGGGAAATCCCTCTCGAGACACGTGCATTTAAATGCAGAAGAAAGCAAGTATTCGAACGGAAAATGAACATAGAAAAACATTGGCGAGGGAAATCTCAAAATAACAAAAGCAAATAATAATTGCCTCCCCTTTCACTTATTCGTGCCGTAGAATAAAAGGCATATCCTATGAATATAGGATTAACAGAAAACATTTTTAGGAATAATTAAAAGTATTTTTAGCTGTAAGAAAAAAGATTTCGAATTTTTAAATAAACAAAAATTTATTCATTTTTTATTTCAAACTTTATTTAATATGGTTTTTAATTTTTTTTCCCCAATTTTTTTTTTTATAGTTGCTAAGGCTTTCTACGCAAATTTTCTCTGGGAACGTTGTAGCCCACACAAACGCTAGGTAAAAGTGCGTAACATATCTTATGATATTATTAGACCATTAACGGCTCTTTTGTCATTACAGACAATTTTCACCACCTTTCCCTTATAAAGCTTGCAAGTATCAATCAAAAAATCGAAAATATTTTGGTTGTTTTGTTTGTTACTTCGCTTCTGCTTTCATATAATCATTTTGCGATTCACACGTGGATGATATGATATCATACATATATATATATCTATACGAATTCATTAAAACTGTAACGAGTAGAAAGTAATTTCAGCCTTTCCCACTTACAATCCCTCCTGATCACACCATGGTCACACCTATAGGGACCATCCCTAAAGACGCTCGTCAAATAAAAAAAATATAAAAAATTTGTGAATGCCAAGCAATTGCTTGTAACGATAGGTGACAGTAGCCGGCAAGGAATATGGAAATTTGATCCCTGGCTGCAATGGGCTATTAACGGCTTGCGCTTCGGTTCTTATGATTTGTCATTTGTGAGTAGCTGCACGATAAATAAAACGAGCGGTTGTGACTGACGACCGACAATGTTATGAAAAAATGTTCTCAAATCATTCAAGACATTTTTAAACCTAGAAATATAATAAAAATACATTTCGTATATATATATACCTATTTCTACCAACGGTGATCGATTTGATTCCTTTTCTTTGTCGAAGTGCTGCAGTTAAAAAGAAAAGGGCGACTTGCACCTGCAGTAAATGCAATAAAAATGCTTGGGTTACATTATTACTGTTTCCTTTTCATCAATTCATCAGAGAACACGAAATGTCGTAGTAAGGAGAAGCATTTAATAAACATAGGGGACGAACCACATGCGAAGTCAAACATTAAATGCTTGACTGTGGACGCATTAGCGAACCATTAGACTAAAAATTTTTTTTTAATCGTAGATGTTTAACACTACATGTGCGGCACCGGGCAATTTAGCGGGTTTTTATTTATATTCTGCTGGAAAACTATATATGTACACTCTTTTTTTCTAGAACACGCCCAATTTGTTATTTTTAGGTGGTCTTGGTGTCTAGGCATGAAATATATTTCTACGAAAGCCACCCAGTTTGACGGGGAAATTTTGTGAATCGTTACAGTCGCCAAAAGGAAGCACAACCTTTCCTTGAGATTACAAAATGATCGTGATCTGCTTCGATACAAGTCTGCTACGTAGGAGGAATTAAAAAATTATTCGAACCACTTGAATGTTCGATCCAAAAATTTTTCCTGTATTTTTAAGAATATGTCCGCAATTAACGATAACATTTTTTAATTCGAATTCATTTCCAATTTACTCTAACGCACGTTAGCACGTTCCAATTGCAATTCTAGATAAAATAAGAGAAATGTTAGTAAGCTGATCGTGTAGATGGCAGTGATTCTGATGACCATCTGGGTCATAGGTTTTCGAAAATACTTTCTTATGATCGAAATTTATACAGGAAAATATGAAAAAATTCGTTTCTAATTTAATTGTATTTGAGTGGAGAAAATGCTCACGTGCGTTAGAATAAATGGGGAACGAATTAAAAACAAGTTGGTATTAAACATTTATTGTTAATTGCGAGCGTACTAGCAAATTGATCGGGATCATTTTTTCATCGAACCTTCGAACATATTTGGATAGCCATTCTTCAGAAATACATTCACGGAAGCGGCAGAGAAAATTTGAAAAAATTGTCGGATTTTTCCGAAGTTTGTTTCAGTTTCTTCTACATTCTGGGCATGTATGTGAGTAGACCACGCAAGCTTTACATATCTCATAACAATTTTTTGAAGATCGAAAGTTGAAAAGAAGGAATTGACATACCCAGTAACTTTACGAGTTAAAATTTATTTATTTTACTTACAATAGCATATGAGTTCGGCGCGATTTAATTATATGGAAAATTATATGGAAAATGGCTACAAAAATCCTTACTGTAACAGAATATTTTGATCAATGGTTGCATGCTCTGATCACAAAAATTTTCTTTGTGGAGGCAGTACTTATGGCATTTATTAAGATACAATATCCAGTTGCAGGACAAACTTTCTTCCAGGAACCGGTATGTTCTAATTGGCCATGGTCAGATTACGATATAATCCTTTCACTTGCGAGGAACCCTAGCAACTGTTGATAGTTTGCAATCTACTATCGTAGACTATGAAACAACTGCAATTAGAACTTCACAGCTACAAAGAAGTTTCGATAGCAAAACCAATCCTTAAAGGGTTAAGGGTGCGAGGGCGAAGGATGCGAAGATATATTAACTAGTTGGGTATTGCCAAGCTAAGGCAATGCGTTCTTCGATGGCCTATAATTGCCGTGAACCATGCGCAGAGTAGCAGTAGTGGAATGCTAAGTAAATGCATTTGCTCTGGAGATTAATCAAATCGATTGAAGATCTTATTTGCCCATTTTTATAAATAAACTCAAGAATGATTTATTGTCAATAATATTTGAATGCGCGTTATATGCATTTTTCGCATTTTGTTTAAACCTAAAGCTTTATTTCACATCTGGATGTTGTTTCAACTCGTCAATTGGCCTGATTTCCATTATTTGATATGATAATGGGCAACATATGTCTCGCACAGAAATCACACATCTATGAAATTCAATCAATCAATCCTTTATTTTCTATAATCGGAGGCAACGGATTGATTGAATCTAATGGCCATTTTACTCCAACGTAATTGTTTTTTTGAACTTCACATCAATTTTATTTAATAGAAAGGCAAACTGCGGTCGTCGTATAAATCGAAAAACCTACGCTGATAAAAATCTTCAATTTTATGGGGTTTCTGATCTCCATTTTTCGCCCTCAGACAAACTTAATTTACCCTTATGCGATAACTACTACAAAAACAAAACAAAAAAAAGAAGGAAAAATGCAAAAGCATTTCAATAAATTTAAAGTAGTTGCATATTGACTCATATGCAGACGTCTCCTATGTTAACGGAAAATTGTTTTCAATACAAGAAACAATAACTAAATAAACAACAAATTGAGAAAAAAGAAAGAGAGGGGAAAGGATAAATATAAAGTCAAACACACAAAAGCACTACACACAGCACAATGCTATCCGACATAAAAATGATTGCATATACACACGTGCATATATACATATGTGTTATAAATTTGACCACAATATTGCAAAAAGTTTGTCGGTATTGTGCTTCTTCTCTCCGTCCACATGCATGAGATCTATGCATTTAGGACTTAAGATACTTTCCCAACCACACAAAATCCATTCGCACATATATTCTTTTACAAATGTATAGGTGGGAAATACTCGACGAGATTATATTAATTTTGTTGTTGTCCTTGTAACATTACGCAGAACAATTTGGTGAAGAAGGAAAGAAAAAATATTATCTGATTTTTTTAAACCCTGTTCGCTTGCTATGGAGATTTTTGACATCATCCCAATAGAGAAATTTTTAAAACCCTACTAAAGAAATGACCCAGAAAGCTTGGGTTACTACGAATTTTGAAAAAAGGGGCTAATTTCCAAAAGTTGATTTACTTTTTTGTTTCATAACAGATTCGACTTTTTGATGATTCCTCAGTTGCTAAAAGCATGAGTCCATCGTTTTTATTCTACTTATACTTTCAGTTATCAAGTTGAAAGAAGAGTTGGGGAAACCCTTCCATCTTTCTTTCTGTGTCTTAATCTTCTTCTTCTTCCCTTTCTTCCTTTATATATAATTTGGCTGCCTACCCGATCGTCTCTCAGAGTCTCAGATCGAGACGATCTGGTCTCTGTCAATTTTCACAATAGTGAGGAAATTGCAAGCCTTCCGCAACTAAATTATATTTACCGACAACTTATGACCTACCGTTAATGCCTGAAAGTAATTTATTGGATATGAAGTCTTGGAATTGACTAAGAAACCTTGTTTATGGAACTCGATTTCATTCATCAACAAAGCCTCTTTTAAGACTACCACAGTCAGTGCAACACTTTCCTTAGGTTTTCATCTCTTTATAGGAAGCTTTGTCAAGGCCTTCGAAATACGATGTAGTTTCTCCTATGATTCTATTATTTGTCTCAACTATTTTGCCTTTTATCCTTCATCCTTTTTGGGGACCAGATTATTGGAGACAACGGTGAGGACAAAAGTAATTCGAAGTTCAATTTTTGGAAATTTACCATTGTAACGATTGACTTATATTGTAACAATGTGCATGGGGCCTTTTCGACGATATCCGCTTTAAACAAACCAACAGCTTCAAATAATATTCGCTACTCATCGTTGCTTCATCGCTATTGCGATTGTTTCATTTTTCACAAAATTGTTGTCACTCAGCGAACTTTCGCACATAGGTATCTCATATCATATGAAATTATTATTTCATTTATTCGGTTTAGCGTTCTGAATGGGCAACACGTTAAGCTTGGTTTTCTTTCCATTGTAAGTAAATATAATATCCATGGAGAAAATCGGTGGAGCCTCTTATTCAAAATTTCATTCAAAATTGTGAGCAGATTATCTTTCGATTACTACCTCTTTCGCACATCCACTGCTCGTTTAAACTCAACAAACCATCGGTAAATTGCTCTTCGTGACGTAGGACAGTAACACTTGTCACGTAAATGTAGAATTTGAACGTTATTTTTTCGAGGGGCATTATTTAATGGGAATGAAGAAAATCGGATTATTCCAATGTTTTGAAAGTGACAAAAATAGTTACTCGTAAACAAAGGATCGAAGGGATATAACATTTGGGCCGGCGCCTTCTAAGTGTTGGGCTTTTTTAAAAAAAATGCAAAAACAGCAAAAAAAAATAACGTACGTCGCGTTACACTAGCCTTTGCTTATGCAGTCTTATCCAGTCCGAGCCTTAATCCTTTTTTTAAGTTGTTGTCGTGTGTGGCTATTTTTTCATTGTCCCTCATCAATCTCTTGAATCCCTTGGTTCTGCGCAAATGTCTGTTGAATTCATCATCATACCCTTCGCTATTGATTCCTTTGATACCAAAACTGTTTTTGCATCTAACTTTATGCAAATGATTGCCTCTTAGGTAATGCTTATTTAGCTTCGCAGCGATAAGATGGAATGTGTCAGTCTTCCGCAATGCTTGGTAAGAATTTCCGACACATTCTTATGATACGATTTATCCATCATAGAGCGACGCGTCTTTAACATCGGAATTTCTAGAGGAAAACATGTGTGTGCATTTGATAAAGCATCTCCATCATACAGGCAGTCAGCCTTATCCCCTTTGTTGGAGCGACATAATATTTTTATAAAAATTTTGTATTACTTTCGGCCAAGTTAACATAGATTGCAAGTATTTTTCTTTTCACACTATCTACGGAGTGTCATCTCCCACAAGGGCTATGGTATGGATAAATAAGATCATGTTCGCGAAAGTTGCGTGAGAAAGATGTCAATCTATTGCGGAAGGCGACACGAACTTTTTTCGTGACGAAATTTACGTACATATTGACTGCGTAGGCTTTAGGTGATGGACATCCAAGATTCGTCTAAAGCCGAACATAATTTCCTTACTTATTGCCAAAAGGGTTTGTGTTTTCTTTTGTTTGCTTTTTTTTTTGTTTTTTTGTTTTGTGTTTTTGCTTTGTTTTTTATAGTATTTCGTTTCCTTTTTTTTCATTTTGGCAATCATTTCCTATTTGACCGTTTGAATGTAACAATGACTTTTGATTGTTTGCGTGCGTGCGTGGATGTGTGTTTGCTTTTTTATATATATTAAGTAAATAAAATTTTATATTTGTTTGATATTTTAATTAATTTTTTTTTTTTCATGCAGATTTAGATTTTTGTTTATCTTATTTTTGTTTCGAGTTTTTGTTAAAATCCAATTTTCTAAAATCTACAATCACCGTTTTATGCATTTATCAAGAGACCTATATTTGCTATTTTATCGGCACAAATACACACAGGCGAGCGCATATATACGGCTGCATGCATTTTTAGCAAATATTCATACAGTAGATGAACTCAATTTATCGTCCGTTATTTTTAGCCGATTTTTTATTTTCAATTTTCAATGTTTTCGTTTTTCTCTTTTTTGTTTTTGTTTCTTTTCGTAAATTTGTTGTCATTGATTTCTCTATATTTTTGCAATGAGAATGAACAAATAATCAAAAAAGCTACGTACATATGTACATAACACATACATTCAAACATTGCCCACCATACGTGTACGACGTATGCATTGTACATATGTACATAATAGTGACTTTTGTTTATCATTCCATTGACCACGTTCGGTTGCAATTAACTGGACATTGGATAAAAAAAAAAAAAAAAAAAAAATGAAAAAAGAAATGAAAGAAAGAAACGTGGAAAAACTACTTTTGCTACTCGAAAGGCGCATATGACTCGTAAAGTAAACACAAAGTCAGGCCAACATATGCTGAACAAATGTATTTGTTACGTTATTGTTGTTTCTGCCATTGTTTCGTTGGTCTCTCTTTTTTTTTTCAATTCTTGTTTTTGGTTTTATTTTTGTATCCAGGGTGAGTAATAGACTTAACTAAAATGAACATTTTTTTTTTTTGGTTTTTTCTGTGCTTTATATACAAAGCTTTAAAAAAAATGTTTAAAATATTTATAAACTGTGGATTTAGTAACTGAATTAAGAATTTAGTAAAAGAGCTAAAACAGTTACTAACAAGTAAATCTCTCTACTTTCGTGCTTTCATTTGTGTTTATTGTATTCAGCTATAAAATTGAGATTCGCTGATAAACATGTCAAGTGTGTTTGGTTCAAAGAGGAGAACATTTTAAAATGCAATCTACTGCAGCTGCATTACTGATATCACTGAAAGTCCAGAATTTCGAGGCAACGAATTCGTTCATAAGCGATTCTGGAAATGTAGAATTTTGTAGGATTGTGGAAATGTTGATCCAGATATTTTCATTCAGCGAAAGGGAGGGGGGCATCATAAATAAATTTTGATCATTGCAAGAGCTCTCTCGGATATAGATGCAGTCGTCATATTCTCGTTACTTTTCACATTTCTTTATTCTTCTCCTATGAGAGCGTCTAAGTGGATTCGAGACGAATTTGCAAATGCTCGCTCAACGAAGCAATTGTAACGATCGTGTGTACCGCAGAGAATGTAAAGTGATGCTATATTGAGTTTTCAAATGTTCCCTGAAACGAGCATTGAATTGTGATCAAAGATCGCAACGGCGTGACATAAGTTAAAAAATTGTTACGAGAACTTCTTACCTCTACGCAAGCAGTTCTGCCTGTTTCTTCTGACGCACAATGCTTATCGATCCTATTTCCACCTCAAACTTTGAAATCACTTAGAGAAATATTTGATCTACATCTTGGAGAGAAGTCTTATAGATATTAGCGAATTAAAGCGGAGCGATAAAACCAATTCATACCTTCACACACAATGAACTTTGCCGACTTTAAAATTTGTGTTATGCTTGTTTTCGTTAATTATGATGCGGAAATTAATGTCGCAAAGATACACTTAATCACAACAACTCATAACTTAAGCTCGCTTAATACAGCTTTAATATATCAGATGCATAGATGTGTTACAGAGTGGTAATGGAGGTGGAGGTTTAACCCTACGGTGCCCGATGGCACACGGAGTGAGAAAGTGTCACTCACGCCTGTCCTTCCCTCTAACGGGGCGAGGCCTATCTAAAATATTTAATACTCCCGCGATTTAGGGGGCAACCACAGCCATCACGAAACTCCCCTAAGGGCCGTTCCAAGTAGTGAGGTAGAAAAACCACACTATGCAGACCTTGCTGCAGCAAAAGCTGTAGCCAGCAGCCCATGGTACCTTAATTATTTTAAAACCTACTACCTACACACCAGTTAGATACTTATCTCCCGGACCGGTGGCCTAAGTGCCAATATGAAACAGGTAGGTGGAAGCTGAAGGGAATCCACTCAGGATCTCAGCTGTACAAGTAAATTCTGATTAAAATTGGTTGCTTCATAAAAGACACTTGCTGCGTTCAGTAATAAGGTATAAGCCTCAAGCTGTAGCTGTGCTACAAGCTGTCGGTTAGGGTACATCCAAACATGGAGACGGATGCCATTTAGGGAACTGTATTTTTTGGTGCAACTGAAGCTAAATAAGAAAATGGTTAAATTACCTTGGACTGGAGGGGCAGTAAATTAGGAACCAGTTGGAAAATGGTTTAAGGCATTCCATGCAAAAAATTGTCATTTTGAAAGCATTTGTCATTTTGTCGCACACAAGCAAGAGCAACCGAGGAAGTCATCTTTAGTTTGGACTGGGAGATTCTGTCCCGATTGGGAGTTATTTTTCAGATGTTTCTCCTGCTGATAAGCACTGAATCAGATAGGTGTGATAGGTGAATGTATTTCATTGATCTCCGCTTCTGCAAAGCTGAAGTTGTGTGAAAACGAATCGACTACTTTGCTTCAAAGCTACGACGTTTCTACCGTGCGAGGAAGTCCGCAAGCCATACTGTAAGAGACAGAGGCCGACAGATGTACTGAAGTACATAAATTGCATTGTTTATCAAAAAGTGGGCAGAATTTATTAGCAAACCTAATAATTATTAGTTCTTTTAAAGTTTCTGAGTAAGAAAACTTTGACCGTAAATTACCAAAGAAAACAAATAACAATAGAGTTTGCACTCTTTACTTCAACTAATAAGAGAAAAAATTATTAATAACACGGTAATGAATTGATATTAAACGAACTCCTTTCTCCTGTTTTTATTATCGTTTGTTGCGAACTCGAATGGTTTTCTCCGTATTAGGGACATTTAGTCGGCATATGCGAATGCAGAAACTGTATAAGTACACAAGCAAGCGAACAGGTAACTCGCTTTGGAGCTCGGTCGTCCTTTTTGGTTGTATCAAAAAACAGTTTAAATGAACGATGCACAAGTGATCCATGTAGATATACGCAGACATGCACAAATAGCTCATTTTCATTTATATCGTATGTGTTGATCAAGTACCAAATATAGTTCTTTTTATTACATACATTTTTTGAATTCTAACCTTTTGGGGAAGTTGTTTGAATTCACTATCATCTGCGTGTTGTGTCTTGGAGCTGTAACCCAGAGAGCCTAGGGTTACATGTTAATTAGGAATGGTGTACAACAATTATTAGGAAGTGAACTTTTTTTTCTCTTGTTACTCACGCTTTACTAAGAATTTCGCGAACGCTTATCCTTCTTTTCAGCAGAAAAAAGTCGTAAAGAGTACGCTTTTCCAAGCTCAATTTAAAAACGAAAGCCGCAACGAATCTCGGCGATTGTTTATGCTTACTTAGCGGGTATAATTGGAGATATTTTGAAGCTGGACAGCTTCAATGAATGAAAGACATTGAGGTCTGTCTTGTTAGTGGAAATCAGATCAATCAATTTATATAACTTTTGGAGGAAAAGTGCTTCTTATGTCAGTGAGCTAGATGCAATCGTGAAACCCTTTGTATCAACACTAGCTTCATGTCGCCCTTAAAGCATGGGTATTAAAAAGTAAGAAAGTAACGTTCACCTCGGAGGGAAAGTTTTGATACTTACCCCAAATATCATCGCACTGGCTTCACGTTGCCCTTGAAGCATGTGTATTAAAATGTAAGAAAGTAACGTTCACCTCGGAGGGAAAGTTTTGATACTCATCAAACATCACTTTTTTTCTGAACCAATATACCAAGTTTGAAGAAGAATATTTTTTTACGACTTCCAATTTCTACACCGAATGTCAAATTATGGTAAAGGTTTTAATGTACACCCGCCTTTTTTTACAGCAAGCCATTCAGAATCACCTTCCAAATCAATATAGCCTTGCCTATCTGTTGGGTGCTTACGCATTTACTACGATTCGCAATTTTCGAGATATTTTGATCGCACTACCCAGCGGATTGACGCTACTAAAAATGGATTGCATCCCTGTATAACATCTGTTTTGATAAAGCCGAGATACTTCTACTTTTCTTATATTTACAGAGCAAAGTCGGTGAAACACAACACTTTGGCCTACTAAATGAACTGTGGAAAATTTGAATGGTAACGGAATGCATTATTTTATCCCATTTAAAATTTTCTTACAAGAAACAAGCCTGCATATACCAATAAGGTCTAATCTATTAATATCCCGATGGGATTTAATAAATTCTCATTTAAATTCTCAGATATCTAGTGGATATCAACCAAATTCATTTTTCGAGCCCCTGCCATGATCGGCAGGCCATAAATGTGTAAATGTTGTAAGATCGCCTTTACGTGACTATAGCGTTTTAGCATGTTTCCATATGTTGACATATATGTTTACATGTGAAACATCATTCAATAATGTTGTAGGTAATATCTGCTTTCGCCGATAATATCTAAAAATCAGATTTATATGTTCATCTATATGCCTATGTGTGTTTTTACTTGTATGTATATATATACATATACATATGGATGTATCTATATGTACCTGAATATGAATATAAGACTTGATACGTGTAAGCACATACCTATGTATGTACATGCATATGTAATTTATGCATGTATACATGAATACGTCACTAGTCAAATCGAGTAACTCTACTTTTTGCATTCTTTTAAATTGTTAGTGCCAAACCGCTTGATTGATGCCTAACTGTACATATTCAAAACAGATTTCTCAAACAATATGTGTGTTACGAACAATGAATTGAAAATGAAAAAAAATGTAATTTTTTCAAATTAATTTATTGGTTCGCAATAGAATACGCGGGATGAAAAAATTCGAACAACGAGTTCTATTATTTCTACCTACTTTTCCTTTAATTCGGCAGATGAGGCTTCACATCGAGTAGTGTGCGCCCTCTGTTCAGTTACTGTTATTACTGTGGGATTTGGACAAATAGATGAACTTGAGACAAATTTGCAAACTAGTTACCAAAAGAAGAGCAGCGTTACTATGTGTGCCCTTTCGTCCATTGTGCGTATAAAGATACTACCAGGAGATTAGTGTAGAAATAAAGTTCCTTCGATATCTGGCAACATTGAGAAAATTCTTGTTTGTCTCTCTCACTCTCTCTTTCTTTCTGATTTAAAGTTGAATTTAGTTGCTCTCGCCGAGTTTTCAGACAAAGTTTCTGTAGTCTTTTAAATCCGATTAGTTTTCATATTTTCATTTAAAGAAGACTCACTGGCTCGAAAGTATGAAGAGGCAGAATTGATTTCAATTTATTGTCATTACATATGTATTTTGGTAGATGTTCTTAGACATTCTTAAGTCAGTCACTCAGCCGTACTTCAAAAGCAGTGTGTTTTTCCATGCATGTCTAAAGTCAACGTAAAGCTGAAAAAGAACAACAATTTTCAACTGAAATGTTGATAATTTAATGAACAACAACATTGACAACACAATGACAGCAGCTGTCATGTCATTTACAGAAGCCAACAGAAGTAGTAGATAATGCAAAATGGATGATGTGATTTTTTTTTTCGGTTTTTTTTTTTTTTTTTTTTTACATAAATGACAAACACTTCTTTATATCAAAAGCAGGCAAACTGTCGGCGTCGGAGTCGGCGTCTCTCTGAAGAAAATTGTACCTAAAGAAATTGAAAGTTATATTCAAAAGAAAAGAAAAAAGCATAAAAAAATAGCATAATAAAAAATAAGAAAAAAAAACAAGAAGAAGAAGAAAATAATTGAATTAATTTTCAGGCTAATTTGTTAACAAGAACTGATGTATAGGTGAAGAAGTGTTTAAATACTATTTTTCATAATTTTATAACCTTTTGCGTTCTGTTTGCGGATGTTATTCCCTTAAATGTCATGTTCTGGAAAATATGCTCTAATGGTCTGAACATTTTTTTAATAAATGCATAAAAAAGAAAAACAGTATTCCCAAGTAACGAATGTTTTTCTAGTTAGTTAGTTTCGAAAGACCGCAGCAATGCTGTTGTGTGGCATAAGACGACAGCTTGGCACCTAATTCTGAAAGCTACAGAGATCAGTACACGTTGGCTGCAGTTTTCTAAATTATGAAATCGGAAAGGAAAACTTTTCACTTTGCAATTACGTTGAACAGCGAAAAGTTGATAAGTTATGTACGTGCTTGCGGAACGAACTTTGGACAACCACGTACACACTCACACACACACACACACACACACTCAAAACGCCACTGTTTTAGCTAAAGCTTAATAAGATAATTATAATTTGTGTCTGTTTACATAAATGCGGCGGTGGTTGTTAGGACTTTCGTCCGTACTGCCTACAAATATTTAACAGAAAAACTTTTATTAATTCATTGCAAAAAAAACAAAAAAAAAAAAAAGCAAAAACTTTGTAATTTATTTGAAGTTAGACAAATGAAAACAGGACGTATGGACATGTTGTTTCTCTGGTTCTTTCAAAAATAAACAAATATTAAATGAGAAGCAAGCTCTTGTGCGATGGCGGAAGAAAACAAACTTGGTTTTATACGTAACAGTCAACTGGTAGTTTGTAGTAGTATTTGATCTTTACTGACTGTGGAAAAGTAAATACTTATGTGCAATTGGTAAGCATGGATCTCGAAGTTTGAAGTTTAATCATTTTGGAAATGAAGCATGAACTGTTTGCAAACATAAAACGGAAAAAGGTTTAGAGAAGTGACGAAGTTTCCGGATTGATGGGGTACTTGTAACTTTTGCAATTTGTGGATTATATTAGAATTTGAAAAATCTGAATCTGAAATTTGGTACAGACATTCCTTGATCGATTTAAAATACGGGATTAAAAGTTGGACGTGATCTGCCTATGTGCACGTCCGCAATATGGAAGTAATCGAAACAAGCTCGAATATGTTTCTGATATTTTGTTCTATGACTTTCGAATCTAGGAAGATATTTCTGAAGACCTGTGGCACACACGTTCGTCGGGATCACCTTCAAGTTCGGTCCGAATCTTTATTAATGCGGCCACAATTTGCGATAAAACTTTTATTCCAACTTAGTTCCATTCCCCATTACTTCCAGCACATATTAGCATTGTTGACCATAGAATCGAAAGTTATAGACGAAAATATAAAAAAATGCTGGTTGTTTTTCCAAGGTTGTTTTAGTTTCTAGTAGTGATTAAATAACACTCGCTACAAAATCGGGCATTCACGAAAATTTTAGTCGGAGAAACTGAGCTCTTGAATATACAAATTCTTGAAAATATCGATTCATATTCATATTTATATTCATGCTTTCATTTATACACATATTCACATCTATATATTAATTCATATTCGTATTTACATTGAGATGCGTATTCGTATTCATATTCATACGCATGTATATGTTCATATGTTCATGTCATGTTCATTTTGATGTCTACAGTTCTATTCATATCCATATTTATATTCCTACATCCCTATTCATCTTTGTACTCGTATATTTATTTATATACATATTCTTACATCTGTATATACATTCATATTCAGATTCGTATTTATTTTGGAATTCATATTCGCATTCATATTCATATATATATAAATGTTCATGAACGCATTTATTTTCATATTGATATTCATATTTATATCTACAGTCGTATTCATATCCATGTTTATATGCCTATATTCATATTCATATATTCATTTTTACATATGTTTACATCTATATACATACTCATATTCGTACTTATATTAAGATTCATATTCATATTTATATTGATGTTCGTATTCACATTCATATATATGAGTATGTGTTCATAAACGTATTCATGTTCATATTGATATTCATATTTATATCTACAGTCGTATTCATATCCATGTTCATGTTCCGATAATTATATTCACATATTTATAGTTATATTCCTATATTCGTATTAATATTTTCATATTTATGTTCATATATTCATTTATATACACATTCACATCAATATTCATCAGTATTCATATACGTGTTTGTATTCAGATTTATATTCATACTTGTATTGATATTCATATTCGTCTTCATATTCGTATATGTTTACATGTTCATTTATGAATTCATATTCATATTAATATACATGTTTATGTCGTATTCATGACCATATTTATATCCCTATATTCATATTCACATACATATATTATTCATATATTATTCATATTCCTGTATTTATACCCATATTCATCCCTTGGTGGAGGAGATCACATCTGTACCTTCGGCAAACTTAATCAGCGTCTAATAATATAATAAATTTTAGCAGCGAAATGATTCGATCCTACCGTAAATACAATTTCTCTTTTGTTTTTCATTAATGTTCACGCAGCCCCCTAGGTTTTTAAAGCAATATTAGAATGTAGAAAGAAAAAAAAAAATAAATAAATAAAAGTACAAATTAAGCGATTTATTGCTGCACATCAAAAGGGAAAATTATAGCAAACAAAAGGTTGAATTATTGGCGCCACAAATCTACCATTATTGTGCAATTTTTTGTTTTTAAGTTTTTTGTAAATTTAAAAGTGGTACCAGCACTATTTTCCGTTTCACTCCTTTTCTCTTGTGTGGCAGTGTTTTAGCCCTTTTTTTTGGATTTCGGTTTTGTTAATTATGATTGAATTGTTGAAATAAATCAACAACAAAGTTAAAAGAAAAAATGTAAACAAAAATTATTGCGCAACACTATATCGGGCACACATTTACACATGTATTTTTAACAGCTTTCGAACAAATAACGATGAATAACGCATTATACAATTTTTTATGCTGGCGTGTAGTAGTGAGTAGTAGTTGTGTTCTATTGTGTTAAAAGGGACGGATTGCACATGCATATCGAACGCGACACATTCATATATTGATATACATTTCGCTGTGATTTTTGAGGCGTCTATTGGACGCCGCAAAATATGCTAATTTATCGATATATGTGACCGAAGCGAAACCAAGCCAACCTCGAAACATGAGCGAACGACTTAGGAAGAGAGAGAGAGAAAGGGCGATAGCGAAAGAGAGGAAGAAGAAAAAAAAAAGAAAGAAAGAGACAGAGAAAGAGAGAGGAAGAGAGAGAGAGAGAGAGAGATAGGTGTAGGTAGGCGCGATAGCAATGCAAATATGCATAATTGTGTATTGAAATGTACATAAGTGCATTAAATAAAGTTGGGCGAAAAAGAAAAATTTCATGAATTTTTATGCTCTGGTCGTTATGCGGATTGCAGCAAGCATAACCATATATGTATTTGTAGTTGTGTACATATTATTTTTTGTTGCTATTGTTTTGGGTACGCTTGTATATTTGTATGTGGTTTTATAAATTTATTGTTTCAACGCATTTGTCACATGTTGGCAACAATTTATTAGAGTCTGGGGAATTGTAAACAAATTATAATTGCAGTGTAATTTTTGGTGGACTTCATGATGTGTTCTTATATATGGATATAGGTACAAACCAATTCATCGATAGTTTGCATTAAAGTCAAATTAATGAAATCAGATAAGGCTAACCGCGAAAATATCAGCAAAAATTAAGAGGCTGATAGCCTGAATACAATAGAGAATTTAACACTTCACACAGAACAACTCACAAACTAAATTTAGTGTTCGAGTTGCTTCGAACGAGTTTTGATAGATTTTCATTATACTTCTTCACATATGGCGCATCTAGGTCGATTCTCGCACACACATTAGGTAACCGAAGAAGCATTAAAAGGTCCGATCGTAGCATAGCTGAATTAAATAATTGTATGAATTGTACTCCGTATTCTTTCACGCCCTTAATGTGGAAAAATTCTTGCCTTGATTGTGACTCTATTCCACACGAAACACGTGAAGATGGCCGGACTAAAATCTAGCTTTCGGTGCTTGACTTCTTGCGAAAGATTGGGCTTTATGTTTATATGAATAATTCCCTGTTTTCGGATGTGAGATTAAATGCCATTCACAATATATCGGACTAAATTTCATAAAGTCTTATATACCACTAGTCTGTCTACAGCGGCACCAGCTACATAAATATGAAATTGGAATTTTTGTTTAAAAAAGACGATCAATGTATGGAAAGCATAAATGTGTTATTCGAAACATTACCCATGACTAACTAAATGTTTTTCCCATGTGTCGGACAATTTTTGAACGCTACGCCAAAAAACTAATCATCCAGGAATTTTCGTACATTTTCTGCTCAGCAAGAGCCTTTCCCTTCGTTCCAAATGACTAATAATCGAAACCAGTCTAATGTGGTAAGTAAGTTGTTTGTAAAAACTTTTCCCACTTAAAGGCATGGTTTCCGTGATGAGTTTTCCGTGTACGATGGTGCATTATCACATAACAAAATCACTCTGTGTTATCTTCCTTAGTATAGCAAAATTTTTAGCAGCTCACCATAGATTGCATCCTTCTGATCACATAAAATATGAAATATTTTCTTCTTTCCATACCGACTTGGCCTTGTAGTCGACGACTATAGTTCACCTTGAGCTACACAATCATTTAGGAGGGAAGGAGGAGAGACGTTATCTTTTAGATGCCAGCAGTATTTGCAACTGCTTTCCCTCTTCTCTTTCATTCAATCCATATGTGACACATTTTTCCATATTCTAAATTTTCCCCATGGCGTTCGAGCGTATGGAGACGCTCTCCCGCACTCTTCGAAAGAATGTCGGCACACAACTCGACATGTTCAACGCTATTACAAATTGCGTTGTTGTAAGAAACTTAAAGTGTTGCACGTTAAAAATCTTTCGGTTTAATGATCACCGCACTGACAAGTAGAAACATCTATCGGCAAATTCTGTCTTCACGTGCACACACCCGGCAAGTAATTCAATGAAGTCAGGATTTTAATCAAATTATATGAACATTAACGATTGTTGTGATTTACATTTTACCAGCAATGGTATCTCTTGCTTTTCACTGTTTCCTCTAAACTGATGATGAAAATGTTTTGATAAAGAAAATAGAAAAATTCAAAATTTTCTTCTCTTTCATGAATTTATTGTTTAACAAAAATCAGTGGAAGCTCAAAAGTCAAATTACAGTGACATCGGCTGCAAAACAAGAGCCGTTGGTACTCATAGCGATGAAATGCAGTGCGGAAATCCTTTAAAGCTTAAGAAAGCAAACTTACAGATTATATGTGGTTGAGAAATTGTCAATACTTTGTGATCAGAAAAATATATACTATAACCTTAACGATTCAGAAATTTCATATACTTGAAGAAATTCTACAAATTGATGAAATGACGAGGAGCACTAACATCTTTTTATGATTTAGTCCACTTTAGGTTTATGCACATAAGACGTACTGCGACCAACCCAACTTTTATTATGCCAATCAATCCAAAATCGATTTAAGCAAATCCGCCCATCTGTTCGTCTGCCACAATGTAACAAAAAAAAAACTTGTTGGATATGAAACGAATGTGAAAAACTTGCACGAAAGTGGATAATGTTTTGAAACCTGTTCTTGCAAACAGTAATCCTCCATATGGCAAGAAAGAAACATTTGACATTTTAAGCTCAGAATATTTTAAAGCTAAATTGCGTGTAGCAAGGAAACAAAGGGTATATTAAGTTCGTGCGGTTGTATGCAACAGCCAGAAAATTGTCCTCTTTCTTTGGCTTGTCTTGTTTTCTTATGTTTAACGAACAGATCGTAATTTGCTACACGGTGTGCGTGTGCGTTCGTCCCAAGGGCAAATGCTATTGAAAATCATTCGGATCCGAACATTCTTCGACCTCTTTTCGTATAACATATTATTTTGAAAGTCCGCACACGATTAACTATATTAAACCAAGTGGTTTATGGTATTTAATGATGGGCCGTGGCCGTCCTATCTATAGCCTTTTTAACTTAGTTTTGTGTAATTTTACGATAGATCGATTTTGAATTCAGAAGGCCTTAGAAAAGTAATGAGCAGAGAACTTCTTGCGACCTGTAAAGCCGCCTGTTTCATTTGTTTTGATAGGGGGTAAGAAGATCGTGTTTGCCCTGGATAGCAGTTTCTAGATCGCTTTGTATCCACCTAAAAGAAAGAAAAGAAAGAAGGTGTAAAGCTTATTCCATAGAGCAAGTTATTTTATAAAAAGGAATCACGATTTCTCCCTTTCACTCTTTGTTTGAATATAGGTCAAGTTAAACTCATTATTAAGTTTTCTATTGGTTTTTGTTATCAGATTAATATCATAAACAATATTAAGTCCAATTAAAAAAAAAAAAATCAATTTTTTTAATTAATTGTCAATTTATTATATCGTCACAACATCATCATCATCAAATTCATTTATTTCATTCGCTTACGCAATAGTGTTTATGTGTGAGTGCTTGCAAAAATCAAGACCATAACTGTCGTCGGCTAAAGCCGAATAACTCTCGTTTGTCTGTTGCCTTTAAAAGTCGTCACTTGATTATGACTCTCTCGCATTCGTAGGGATAAAATTCCCAATTGACAAAATATGACAACATAAGACTTATAAGATTTCTGCATAAATGTCAACATATGTCATAAAATTTTTTTTTTTTGCGTAAACACCTATCAATGCTCTTGCTGCGCCTGTGAATTTCTGAACATGTACACGGTGCATATGAAAGTTTGACAAAAATCTTTAACAAAAACACTAAAAAAACAGGTATTTTCCTATTTTTCTCTTTTCAATCAATACAAACACTGCAGAAAAAGCAAAGTTGTGTGGAAATTTATTAGTTTTAAAGCGAATTTCACACACTCAACACCTAAGGACGGATAAGTTCACAATAAGCAAATAATTGTGTTGTTTGCTAGGGTTTCGTATCTTCCCTGATTTCTCTACGTCCACCTAAAGACTAAGATAGAAATTGAATTTCGCTCATACATAGTCAATACCAGAGAAGGGTAGTAGTATAGGTTTACCACTAGCACTTAAAAGTTCCTGTGAGTGCGCAAAAGCCTAAAAACAACATATATCCGTCACAAGCTGTTACCAGATGCGCTTAAAAGCTTGCCTTAAAACCAGTTGCAATCGATCCATTCACAGCAGAATCGGAAGAAGTCTGGCGTTCCTGGAACTCTGATGACTATTGCGCCCCACTTTGACCTGAAACCTATTAAATTTTCGAATTTTTCTACCAACCTTTAGCATTTCTTTACAATGGATGCTAAAAATTAAATTGTGTGCCTATTTTCAAGTTTACTTCTTCTCCCTAAGCTTTATATTTAAATTTTCTTTTCCCTTCACATTGATGAACGGATGAACAACAGTTGCTTTTGCCTGAAAACGATTTAGAACGATTAAGAATTAATAAATAGTTTTCACAGGATCTTCGATGCCCATGATTGTCTGTCGCACTTGAAATGATAAAATTGATATACTTTTCATTCTGCAATGTGATGGTTATAAGAAAAAACGAACAAAATCGGATAAAAAATCGTATGAATATATGAAAAATATTAAAATAATGCTTCAAGTCAACGAAAATAATGGTGGATGAAGAGAGAGAGAGAGAGGGAGAAGGAGATGAAGAACAAAAGCAAAAACCAAATATAAATAAACCATATATTGACACATACATAGTGTTATGTATCATTGTGTGCATGGATGAGTGCATTTATGATTCATACCACTGGAAATAAGAGGATGCCCTCACATCTGAAACGTAAAAAACAAACAAACAAAAAAAAAAATGATTGAAAGAAAAAACATGAAAACAAACCATCAACAACATAAAAATGCAACAAATCGGAATATATTTATAGAGGCGACAATGACGGCGATGCTGATGGTGACGGTGTTGATAACTGCTTTGGGTGTCCATTTCACCCAAAGTTGACGTTGATGACTTTGGAGCCATTGTTTTGATGAATGTATTTTCATTTAATTGACGAATGGGTTTTTTCAACCTCTCTTTTTAACTTTTTGTTATTTAAACGCTATTTCTTTTGTTCTCTCATTTTTTTTTTTTGTTCGCAATGCGTGCTTATGAATGCGATAAATGTAAATATAAAAAAATATCACAAAAAAAAAAATAAATAAAAAATAAAAATCGAAAAAGGAGAAAAAGGAAAGTCGGAAAGGGAGATTTTTTCATATAAAACTTGGCGGGAACTCGAAATACTTCGTGAGTCCAATAAAGGAGAGAATTTCAACCTTTAAGAAAATAGTATATTCGCTTGAGTCTGGGCTTGAGGGTATTTGGTACTTATGTCCTTAAGCAGCAAGAATTTTCGTCACAAATGGTGCAACTATAAGAATAAGATAATACGCATAAAAACACTATAGTGGGACATGACTGACCATTAAATGTCTTACACAGCCCCTCAGTTATTCATATAATTACTTTTCAAAAGAGAACATTGCTTGGGAAGTGGTCGAACAATGGTCCGATCTTGCACATTTTTAATGGCCTTTAGCCAAAGAATGTTGTTTTACCAGATTTGATCAAAATGTCTAAAAAAATTCGGGCAGTGGATTGAAGCATAACAGGAAAATAGGAGCTATAGACAGACAAACTTTGAATCTCAAAATCACTTTCCGAATCGATCGGTAAAAGAAAAAAATGGGCCTGTCTCAAGTTGTTTTGGGTATTGCTTACATCCGCACGGAATTAATATACAATTGCCAAAGCGGACTGAATTTCCAACTTACTTTCCAACTTTAAATATCCCGATCGTGAGAATTTTAATAACAAAGGATAGGATGGAAAGGAGAAAGGGTGACAGTCAATACTATATAGAGAGACAGGGCTGACGTGTATACGTGCAAGTTTTTATCGTTGTAACTGTTGGAGATTTTTCAGTTTGTTTTCAAAAATCATCATGGTATCAAGTAAAATTGTATTGTAGTTGCACCCTTCACACGATTTGGCCCACTTTCAACACCAAACCTGCACGTTAGAATTTTCAATATCTGTTCAATTTCTGTCAAGTTGGAAGCCGACAACTTCACTTTTGCGACCATTAGAATGCTTAAAGTTAACGTTATCTAAGTGGACAGACAGATAGACAGACAAACGAACATCCTTGAATCGGATCAGATTTTGATGCTGACTAAGAATGGCGGGGTCTATGAAGGATCTTTCTGGGTGTTTCGACGAAACGAATATAATGGTGAAAAAAGAAAATTTTTTCTTCATAAATATTCTCTTCCTCTAAAAATACGTTTTACATTTTAATTTTCATTATCCCTAAATGTAATAAACATTTAAAATGTCGTTTGAATAAAAAAATATATGTATTGAGAACCTTTAAAACAGTAAATGCACAAATTAATGTTAGCTTAACAAAGCATACCGCAGCATTTTGGAGACATAACAACGATGTCCATATTCGCTAATATTATATACGTAATAATAGTCTTTGCGCGACTACTATTATGCTAATTATGCATAATTTTCTTTAATTTGGAATTTTTTTCATTTTATTTTAGATTTCAAAAGCGTGAAAATAGTTCTTCATTAGAAAAAGTTTATGGGCCACGCAAAATGCCTTCGCTTAACTGCATCGTTTACTCTATTGACAAAATTTGCAAAAAAAAAAAACAAAATAGATATATATGTATTAACGGAAGTCTTGATATTTGTCAGCGATATTGTGTTGAACTTTTGTTTTTAGATCTTCAATTATATGTGGGCTGCTGATGCACAAAACAGTGCTTGCAGATAACTCCAAAGAGGAGAATTTTGCGGTATGAAGAGTCGAACGATCTCGACGGGGTTACGTGGCAGGATATCAGGGCTTTAAAAATTTGGTTGCATTCTTTTTATGTATGACATATACATAAATGACATACATAAATATATCTTTATTATAAATAATTGCTCGGGGCTTCCCACTCTTTGTGCCTTCTTTGTTGTTTCGTCACTTCGGTTCCACTGTTTTTATAAAATTCTTATAAATTTCTCTTCCACAATAATTTAAAGTGTTGTTTTGCGTTTGTATGTATGTGTATGCAAACTTCTATACATATACATATATACATATATGTACATATATATATATATATACTTTTTGCTTTATGTCTTAGTTAAGTTATATGTTAAGCCGTTTGTTGCAGTATTTTATTTCGGGTTTTTATAGTTTTTGCTACTGTCGTTGTTATTGTTGCTTTTGTTGTTGTTGTTGTAGCTGTCATTGTGTTACTTTACGCTTGAAGTTGCTTTTAATTTTGAAAATGTCGCGTTGGGCAAAAATCCAAGTAAGAATACGTTGTCGTATAACTTTCATCTCCGGGCCTCGGAAAACTTATTTCATTGCGCTATGCTGTTGTACGTACGGTTTACATTTTATCTACCTATATGTGTTCATGTACTTTTGTGCATGTGTGACATTTAAAATAATGCACACAAACATTTTATCTACATTATATAAATATATATACACGTGTACATATATATATATAAACTCTGCATGCTTTTAGGCTGGCATGATATGTGCGTTGAATTGCAAATTAAACTTTTGCTTTATAAGGTTTAACTTGTGAGAGTCGTTTTTGAATTGTGTTTGTCGTTTATTATCGTTTTTCGCCGTCTTCGGAAACATTTATTTTGGTCGAAGATAGGAAAAGGTTAAGTGTTATGACGCTACTCCACTCGCATCATGTCTTTTTTTTAGTTGCTCGGAAATAAAAACTATTTTTATTTCACTACACTTTGCTGCATTCACTTCGTTCCGCTTATATAACGCATATATATATGTGCGATAAAGAAAATTGATATCTGCATTATATCACATTTTATTGCGAGTTCATAAACACTTCGGTCGGTAGACATTAAAGATCAATTTCAAGTTTTTAACAGCCCTATAGGGGAGGATTAAATTGAATTAAGATTAATTCGTTATCTGGCCATAAACATAACAAGAGTAACTTAAGCAATGGCTAAAACTTCCTTTGCTTCCTTTTTTAGGCGCATCAATAAAGACAAGAAGCGCAAGACAGCGTATCTTTTTTTTTGCTTTATTTATGCGAGACATATTTAAACTGCTTTCTAATTTGAAGGTTTCTGTAAGAAAGTTCAGAACACATTTTGTTGAGCATATCGTTTAAAGTTTGCCAAACATTATTCTCTTATTATTTACTTTTTATTTATTTATTTATTTAGCTACATATAAAAATAATATGCCGATGCATAGATAACTTAAAGCTAAAGTATGCATCAGAGTACAATAAGGGGAGTAAAGTATTAGATATGATAGTACAGATCTCAAAAAATAAATAAATAAAAGGCAAACACTAAGTAATAGAAAGAATTACATAGATTTCAATGTAATTCAGCAAAATTCTATATAGAGTTGAATTGGAAAAGAGGAATATTTATAACGCCAGCAAGGGAAAACCCCTCATAAACAGTAAATTACTTCATTAATTAAATCATATGAATAAATAAAAATCAATTAAAATTAAATCTGCTTCAAATCAAATCAGGGAGTAATACGGATGCCGCGTGACGGATTAAACAAAGATTAGTATTATACATCATACATACTAATCCTACATCATGCTGTATCGATTAGTTCAATGTGAAGTCTGTAACTTTGTATCCAGGTCACATATGCACATTCCAGAATTCGTCGAACAAGAGAAATATACAGCCGTCTGGTAACATAAGAGTCATAGAATTCCCTTGACTATCGCTTAATAAAACCCAGACTGGATTTGTCTTTATTGACGCATGTTGTTTCCTTGTGTAAATTGAATATCAACTTTGGATTAAGAATCACCCCAAGTCATTAAATCTAGCTACATTATCGAACTTGTAGCTAGAAATAACCTAATTAGAATTAGAATTAGCGTAATAGTGGGCAAAGAAAATGATAGTGTATAGAATTTTTTTAAGTTCACTCAACTTTTTAGGATCAACCCTACTAATAATAGAGTTACATGAACGAAAGATTTTTAAATCGTCGGCAAACATCAAGCACTTCCACGCATTGACAGACGTATGGAGATCATTTAAAAATATAGTAAACAGAAGTGGACCAAATAAATACCTAGGGCAAGCAAATGAAACCTTAATCATCCTTGCATGGCATATATTAAAAAATAGACGTTGCATACACTACGATAGATGGTTACGAAACCAGCGTACCATGACTTTAGAAAATCCCAGTCTTCCCAATTTTGGAAGTAACAGATTATGGTCAACTCTGTCAAACATTTCGAAAAATCATTACAGTTAACATCCCTGCGTTTACTTCCTGCAAAACTTTCAAATATGTTTTCAGTCAACTTTAAAAAATTTGTAAAGGTGACCATGCTGTGCTATAGACAAGACCGAGCTCTTAATGGTCTGATAAGCCTTTAAGTAGCTAACCGATTGAAGAGCTTAGCAAAACACAAAGTTTCGTTGTCCCTCTTTAGCTATTCACCTTACGGTCCCTTTCTGTGAAGCGAAATGACGAAGCTCATCATTCAGCTGTCATTAGCGTTGAATATATTCGTCAACGTTACTAGTACAGCCGCGTATGCACGGATTATACAAATACCTTTACCTCCCCATTGGATAATTGGCTTGCGGCGGACAATTAGAAGGGCATTATTTCTCAAAGAATGTCCCAAAATGCAGCCTTCATCCTTCTGCTGTGAGTCGAGTAAACTCGAAAAAATTGCTTGGGGTTAGCCAGCAATTTGCCCCTTCACATAGTGCAAATAATTTCTCTAACGTAAGGTTTTCAGGGTTTCATAGTCACGGCGAGCGATGTAGTCAGTGATACCATCGCTACTCTTAGATCTCTTAAAAAACCTACTTTTTTATCAAAAGATTATTAAACCAAACCAGGTAACTGCGCGTAAAAGAATCAGACTTTAATGGGAACAGATGCGGATATAGTGTCAGAAAGCGTGTTACAAATCACTAACAACAAGTAATCAACATCGTTGTAATGAAGGTTCCAGACCACTCCCGAGAATTAATTATTAAGCCTGTCGTAATTTATTTTTTTGACATTAGGAGCAGTATTCACATTCAACATTCCAAAGGTATGGTGCCTGCTGGTAGCATTAAACCAACTAATGAATAATTAAGGCAAAGTGGGATGGTTTGTCCTCCGGTTCAATCCGCGAGACGACTAGCTTAACGCCATTAGAAAATACAATGTTTCAATGACATTATAATGCAGATATCATTACTGACATGGACATAATTCAAAAACTACGTCAGAAAGCCCGGTAAATAAACCGGCATACGAACTTGGCGTGAAACACCCTGAGTCACCTGTGGTGTTTCACCACGAAAGTTAATTAAATTCATTTAACACAACGAGCTTGTCATTAATTTTCACTGTCGAATAAACAGAAAATAGAAACATCCGATGAAGGCGGAATATAAGAACAAGCGAAAAACAGGAAAAATGATTCAAGCTTGACACTTATAGCGATAAACTCAACATTCTCCACGTTATCGATTTTGACTGAATTCGACGATACCGAATTATGTAAAGCAATAAAACTTCACCACCGGTTGTAAACGCCTGAGCACCAGAACGTAAGATTTCAGCATCGCAAATTCCTGCCTTCAACCACGTCTCACAACCAATGAAATCTAAAATGCATCACATAATTTGATGTTGAAGTCTCTAACACTACTTATGCTTATAATTTCAAATTACTTTCTTGGCAATGCTAGTTTGAGTCGGAGAAAGACAAAAAATTAGACAACCAGTTTTTATTGTGTCATACTGATGACATACCATGAGAGTGTTTTCACTCAAATCTTGGTTCATAATCAATCGCCCCGAAGGACCATGGCCACGAAATAACAATTAAAGGAAATTCTCAAATCTACTTGGGGGTTTTGAATCGCTTTGAAGATATAACATGGGGGTAGCATTAACTCATGCTTCGTGTTTCTTTTAAAACGCCATTATCACCTGCGTCATAACATTGCTATGTGTTCTAAAAATTCTAATCATCAGTTACTTCATCAACGCGCCTTCTCTGACAATTGCTTTTCGAGGTTTGCGCGTTGGGGGCATTACTCCCCAGACGGTGCTTTATACTATTAGCTCAATGACATACTACCAGTCATTACGCGCTTCATGAACAGACCGTTGTTTGAGATATCGAAATTGATGTCTTTAATAAGTTCCCTCTTTATTTAGAAAACTACGGCATGTTTTCACCCATTAGGTACGCTTAGG